>ML780566.1:287333-362665 GCA_009831015.1 Picea engelmannii | reverse complement strand
GAAGAGAGTCTTTGATTCAATCTCATGTCTGGTGTTGTTTCTCTGTGGGTACGTTGTTTATGGGCTCTTGAATGTATGTTTTCCTTGTATGCATTTTCTTTAAATATGTTGTGCATGTGATTTCAGAGGTTTAACTGAAGTCTGAGAGAGAAGAGAATGAGTTTCAATTGTTTCTCTGTTTGAGCCGGGAGATTCCTGAATAGAGTGCAGTCGAATTCATCCGCATAGAGTGCGTTGATGAGGCTAGACAGTTAAACTCTTATTCTCGTTCACCCAGAAGTTGGTGCGGATTGATAAGAGCCGTGCAGGAGAAGTGCAAGCTGAGTTTGAAGTATCAGTAGCTAGTCTAAGCAAAGGAAGGCAGGGATTACTGTGGCTGTAGGTGCACAGGATCTGAAGGACTCAACACTTTGAGAGTTTTTGAGGATCGAGCATGAGAATTGTGCGAAAAGTCTTTGAAGGGATCAGAGTCGACAAGCTCAGGAGGGATAGTTCCTTTGTGATTTCGTGGAGGAAGAATCGACGGCTGGTCTTGCAGGGGAAAATCCACGAAGACCCAACGACCGTCAGATCTTGGAGAAGTTGCGTGGGAGTTAGTCCTTAGGTGCAAGAAAGAAGAACCAAGGGCCATCGGGATTCAGTATTTGGATTTTGTGGAGGTGAGAGTTTCATACTGATAGAAATCGCGATTGGCGATTTCCCGAAGCTGTTGGAGCCGTCGATCACTATAGGGGCAAGTGTCACAAGATCCTGGAAAGTCGGGATTCGACATTCGGGGTTTTCCCGTGTAAAGAAATCGTGACCGGTGAAATCACGATCATGCGATTCCCGATAGAGCGGAAAGAGGGGTGACGTGGCAAGGAAATAGCGCATGTGTGCATCGGAGTTCGGGATTCGAGGATTTGTGGTGCAAGTGAGCCACGACATTTCATGTGCCGATTTCCCAATAGGGAAATCCCCGACAGGAATGGAGAGTGTTGACACTTTGACCCATCGGGTTTCGGGGTTCTGAGTAGCATGAGAACCTTGCACATAGGTTTCGCGATAACGCGAAACCCGATTTCCTGAAGAAGACTACCGGGAGATCAATAGAGCATCCCGTGGGTGACAAAAGGTCCCGCTACGGGATTTGAAGGGCATTGCAGCTCTTCGGGCCTGAGTGAAGGAAGGTCCTGGTGGGTTGTAGACGTGTACCAGGGGTGACATCTGCATCAGTGTGGTATCAGAGAAGGAGTTATTTTCTTTCTGTGGCAGGGAAGAGAATACATCATGCCGCCGAGGAGAGAAAGACAGTCACCTGATCCCGAAGACAGGGAGGTGAGAAGAAGGGGTAGATCGGCAGGAAAACTAGAAATGGAGCAGCAGATGAGAGATCTCCGAGTAAGGCTTGAGGAGATGGAGACAGCACAAAGACGCGGAGTTGGTGCAAGGGATATTAGCGATTCCGAAGTAGAAGAGGAAGCTGGACATGCAGAAGAAGTCGCTGCAAAGGATGCATCAACCGAGCGGTTGATAAAATCCATTTCTAGGATGAGTTCCAAGACGAATATGGACATTCCAGTCTATGAGGGGAGTCTGGATGTAGAAGAGTTGCTGGATTGGATCCGAGCTCTTGACACCTACTTTGATTATGAGGATATCTAAGAGGACAAAAAGGTAAGGCATGCTGTCACGAAATTAAAGGGACATGCAGCATTGTGGTGGGACGAGCTACAAGCAGATAGACGTTCCAAAGGAAAACAGAAGATCAAAAGCTGGGATCGAATGATCATAAAGATGAAGGGGAAGTTCATCCCGAGAGATTATCAAATTACTCTGTTCAGGCGAATGCATAACCTGAGGCAGAAGTTAATGACGGTGAAGGAATACACCAAAGAGTTTTATAAGCTCAATATCTGAGCAGGTCATCGGGAGAGCGATGATGAGAAGGTGGTGAGATATCTAAATGGTCTAAGATATGACATTCAGGATGAGTTGAGCATGGTTACCATCAGAACAGTTGAGGATGCATACCAGATGGATCTGAAAGCCGAAGAAAAGCTGAGCCGAAAATAGGGACAGCGAGGGCGAGGCAGAAGTCAGCCCAGAGGCAAGGCAGTTGGCCAGGAGAAATATCAGAAGCCCAAGGAGGAATGGAAGAAACCTCAGGGTAAGGCAGAGAGAGGTGGAACCTCACAGAGGCAGCCATATGTTGAGCCGAGAGGACAGCAAAATGATCAACGGGGAAATTATGCTGATTCAAAACACTCTTCCTCGTACTAAAGGTCGAGGTAGAGGAAGAGGAGGAGTAATCACATGTTTTACATGTGGGAAAAATGGGCACAAGTCATTTGAGTGTCCAAAGAAAAAGAAGGACGTTGGAGAAGCTCACATCACAGAAGCGCAGGGGCGTGATGCTGAGAATGAAGATGCAGACAATGGAAGATCGCTTGGGATGCATAAAGTTCTCTTAACACCCGAGAAGGAGGTGGAGAACACAGCTCAGAGGAGCCGACTGTTCAGGACAACTTGCAAAGCTAAAGACCGGAAATGTAAGGTCATTGTGGACAGCGGAAGCACCGATAATCTCATTTCAACTGAGATGGTGGAGAAATTAGGGCTGGAGACAACTGATCACCCGAGCCCATATAAAGTATCATGGCTACAAAAAGGACATCAGGTGAGTGTCACTAAACAATGTTTAGTTGAATTCAAGATAGGTGGATATAATGATAAAATCTTGTGTGATGTCATCCCCATGGATGTCTGTCATGTATTGTTGGGTAGACCATAGCAGTATGACAGAAATGTGGTTCATGACGAAAGGATGAACACATATACTTTGGAGAAGGATGGGAGGACACACAGATTGCTTCCGATAAAGGATAAAAAAGTGAAACCGGAAGTAAGCAACACGATACTTCTTATGAGTGGGAAGGAGCTGCTTACAGAGATGGAGAGGAAGGAAGATCCACAATTCTTTGTGGTGAGGAAGCCGAGAATTGTCTTGACTAGCACAAGAGTGGACGACTTGCCAGAAGAGATTTAGGAACTGCTGGGAGAGTTCGCTGATATCATCGTGGACGAATTACCTCGTTCGTTGCCACCGATGAGGAGTGTGAGTTATCACATTGACCTCATACCTGGAGCCAGTTTACCGAATAAGGCTGCGTACAGATTGACGCCACGAGAGAATGAGGAGGTCAAAAGGTAGGTATAGGAGCTGCTAGATAAAGGATTGGTCAGGGAGAGACTGAGTCTGTGTGTTGTTCCAACAGTGCTTAGTCCAAAGAAGGATGGAGGCTGGAGGATGTGTACAGACTCCAGAGCGATAAACAAAATCACCATCAAGTACAGATTTCCACTGCCGAGAATGGATGATCTGATGGATTTCCTGAGTGGGGAAAATTTATTTTCGAAGATTGATCTGAAGAGAGGGTATCACCAGATTCGCATGAGGGAAGGTGATGAATGGAAAACATCATTCAAAACAAACAAAGGTTTGTACGAATGGCTGGTCATGCCGTTTGGTTTGACAAACGTGCCAAGCACATTTATGAGACTGATGAATGAAGTCCTGAGGGAGTTCATCGGGAAATTTGTAGCCGTATATCTGGATGATATATTGATCTACAGTAAGACAAAGGCTGAACATTTGAAGCATTTAGCTATCGTGATGAGGAAGTTACAGCAGGAGAAGCTGCTAATCAATATGAAGAAGTCCTCATTTATGCAGACATAGCTCATCTATTTGGGGTTTGTCGTATCGGCTAATGAGTTGAAGATGGATCCAAGTAAAGTCGACGTAATAAAAAACTGGCCATCACCGATAAATGTTTTCGAGGTGAGGAGTTTCCATGGACTGGCTAGTTTCTACAGAAAATTCATTAGGAATTTTAGTGGAATTAGCGCAGCAATGATGGACACCGTGAAAAAACAACATAAAATTTTTCATTGGACAGTAGAGGCTGAGAAGAGATTCAATCTATTGAAGCGGAAGATAACAGAGCAACCGGTGTTGGTGTTGCCAGATTTTTGAAAGACATTTCAAGTGAAATGTGATGCAAGCGGATATGTCGTAGGAGGGGTCTTGAGTCAGGATGACAGGCCAGTTGCATATTTTAGCGAGAAGCTGGATGAAGCAAAGATGAAATACTCCACATATGATAAAGAGTTTTATGCCATTATACAGGCATTGAAGAAGTGGAGGCATTACTTGATACCCAAGGAATTTGTATTGTACAGTGATAATCATGCATTGTAGTTTGTGAGTCAACAAGAGAAGTTGAACCAGAAGCATGTGAAATGGGTAGAGTATATGCAAAATTTCACGTTTGTGATCAAACACATTTCAGGAACTGCTAACAAAGTGGCTGATGCTTTGAGCAGGAAATGTTTGTTGCTGCAGGAGTTCCGAGTCAAGACATTGGGCTTTGAAAATATGAAAGATATGTATGCAGGAGATGCAGACTTTGGAGAAGCATACGAAGCAGCTGAGAATCCAGTTCTCAGAGATCGGATCCCATGGATAGACTACATGATCCAGGAAGAATTTTTGTTCAGAGGCAATCAACTGTGTATTCCCAATTGTTCCATGAGGGAGAACTTGGTGAAGGAAAAACACAGCAATGGATTAGCAGGGCACTTTGGTCATGACAAAACATTCGCCAAGTTGAGTGAATCATATTTTTAGCCAGGCATGTGAGAAGATGTCAAAAGATTTGTTGACAGATGCAGGGTTTGTCAACATTCAAAAGGCAGGAAACATAATGTCGGGTTTTATCAGCCATTGCCCATACCCAAGAGGCCATGGGAGGCAATTAGCATGGATTTTGTATTGGGATTGCCGAGGACACAAAGACGGGTTGATTCCATCTTTGTGGTGGTAGACAGGTTTTCTAAGATGGCACATTTCATACCGTGTCAGAAGACCAGCAATGCGACCCACATCGCAAACTTGTTTTTCAAAGAGGTTGTTAGACTTCATGGATTGCCGAGAAGCATAGTCTCGGACAGGGATACCAAATTCATAGGTCATTTTTGGAGGACACTATGGAAGAAGCTAGGAACTAATATGGCCTTTAGTTCTATGTATCATCTGCAGACAGACGGACAAACAGAGGTGGTCAACAGAAGTCTGGGAGATTTGTTGAGGAGCTTGGTGACAGAACACCACAGCAGCTGGGACAATGTGTTGCCACAGGCAGAGTTTGCTTACAATGACTCTGTGAATCGAAGTACAGGCAAAAGTCCATTCCAGATTGTGTATGGGACACAACCGAGAGGAGTTTCTGAATTGCGAGATTCAAAGCAGACTGCGACTAGCAGTGCTAGTGTAGAAGAGTTCGCTGAGGCGATGAAAGAACTTCACAGCAAGGTGAAGCAACGACTGATAGAATCAAATCAGGAGTACAAGTGCAGAGCCGATCAACGGAAGAGACAACTTCAGTTCGAAGTTGGTGATTTGGTTCTAGCACACTTAAGGAAGGAAAGGTTCCCAAGGGGAACATATAACAAGCTCAAGATGAAGAAAATTGGACCATGCAGAGTCCTGAAGAAATTTGGAGAGAATGCTTACGAGATTGATTTGCCGGATGGCATCGGGATATCTCCGATATTTAATATTTCGGATTTATACCCATACAGGGCTGGAGAAATAGAAACTAGAACTGAGGAACCAGTGGTCCAGTGGCAGAATCAATTACCAGTTGCAGAGAAGCCGCAGATGGAGTGCATACTGGACAAGGGAGTGGGAAAGAAGACCAGACGAAAGTAGTATTTCGAGTATCCGGTCAAATGGAAAAATCACCTAGTCGAAGATGCTAGCTAGGAAAATGAAGTAGTGATACAGAAGCATGGGTAGACTATGCACAAGCTCATGGACAGGAGCCTATGAAAATTTTCAGGCCGAGGGGTATGATGCAGGAGCATCACCCACTCATCAAGGAGCGTCTCCCAAGACAAGTGAGCCAGCACATTGAAAGGAAACAGCTGGACAAGGCCAACCGAAAACTTTTTGAATTCTCATTTAAGAGACGCGCTAATGTATAAATGAACCGCTTATGGAAAGTGCCTTTGTATATTATCATGGACCTTGAGCCTTTAAGCTCTCGTCCTTAGTAGATAGGAAGGCATGTAATAGATTTAATGCAGGTAGGTAGATTTTTAAGTCTAGATTATACAGTTTCAGTTTTCGAGAGGGAAAACGGATATAGACACCCTCATTGTATCATTGTAACGGATGGAGAGCATTCAGGAGCAAGAAGAGAGAGCAAGCAGATAATTTGTGAAGAACAACCATGTACATATGTTTTTGAATTAATAGAAGAGAGTCTTTGATTCAATCTCATGTCTGGTGTTGTTTCTCTGTGGGTACGTTGTTTATGGGCTCTTGAATGTATGTTTTCCTTGTATGCATTTGCTTTAAATATGTTGTGCATGTGATTTCAGAGGTTTAACTGAAGTCTGAGAGAGAAGAGAATGAGTTTCAATTGTTTCTCTGTTTGAGCCGGGAGATTCCTACATAGAGTGCAGTCGAATTCATCCGCATAGAGTGCGTTGATGAGGCTAGACAGTTAAACTCTTATTCTCGTTCACCCAAAAGTTGGTGCGGATTGATAAGAGCCGTGCAGGAGAAGTGCAGGCTGAGTTTGAAGTCTCAGTAGCTAGTCTGAGCAAAGGAAGGCAGGGATTACTGTGGCTGCAGGCGCACAGGATCTGAAGGACTCAACACTTTGAGAGTTGTTGAGGATCGAGCATGAGAAGTGTGCGAAAAGTCTCTGAAGGGATCAGAGTCGACAAGCTCAGGAGGGATAGTTCCTTCGTGATTCTGTGGATTAAGAATCGACGACCGGTCTTGTAGGGGAAAATCCGCGAAGACCCAACGACCGTCAGATCTTGGAGAAGTTGTGCGGCAGTTAGTCCTTAGGCGCAGGAAAGAAGAACCAAGGGCCATTGGGATTTGGTCTTCGGAGTTTGTGGAGGTGAGAGTTTCATACTGATAGAAATCGCGATTGGCAATTTCCTGAAGTCGTTGGATCCGTCGATCACTATAGGGGCAGGTGGCACAAGATCCCAGAAAGTCGGGATTCGGCATTCGGGGTTTTCCCGTGTAAAGAAATTGTGACCGGTGAAATCACGATCATGCGATTCCTGATAGAGCGGAAATAGGGGTGACGTGGCAAGGAAATAGCGCATGTGTGCATTGGAGTTCGGGATTTGGGGATTTGTGGTGCGAGTGAGCCACGACATTTCATGTGTCGATTTCTCGATAGGGAAATCCCCGACAGGAACGGAGAGTGTTGACACTTTGACCCATCGGGTTTCGGGGTTCTGAGTAGCACGAGAACCTTGCACATAGGTTTCGCGATAACGCGAAACCCGATTTCCTGAAGAAGACTATCGGGAGATCAATAGAGCATCCTGTGGGTGACAAAAGGTCCCGCTACGGGATCTGAAGGGCATTGCAGCTCTTCGGGCCTGAGTGAATGAAGGTCCTGGTGGGTTGTGGACGTGTACCAGGGGTGACATCTGCATCATTTACTAAGAGGCTTTCTTCCTAGACCTTAAGAGTCTTAAACCATCCTAGTCGTCTTACTCTTCTCCAAGCTGTTCTTCAGGCCCTTCCAATATACACCTTTTCAGCGCTGGCTGCCCCAAAGTTCGTTCTCACAACCATCAAAAGCTTACAAAGAAACTTCATTTGGCAAGGCCTCAACTCAGGGAAGAAAATAGCGCTAGTTAGCTGGGACAAACTCTATTGACCCAAGGAGCAAGGTGGCTTGGGATTACGAGATCCCTTCATAATGAACAAGGTTCTAAGCACCAAAATTTGGTGGCGATGGTTAAAAGACCCCAAGGATCTCTGGGCTAGACTTTGGAGGAAGAAATATGCTCCAAATGTGGCAGAGAAGAACCTAATTCGATGGAATGGGGACAACCCAGGCTCCTTAATTTGGACAGCGGCCAAGCAGAACAGACAGCTGGTGACTCGGCATGCCTTCTGGGAAATCGAAAATGGGGAAACTGCTCTTTTCTGGAAAGATTCTTGGCAACAATGGCCAGTTCTGGACACTGAGGACTCGGCTAGAGACATATGTACCCAAGCTACATGGGCAGGCCTGACAAGAGTAGCTGACTATTGGCAGGACAATTCCCCGGAAGACACCTGGCGCTGTTGGTACTTGGACAGGGAATGCATTAATCTGGAGGCGCATGTGGACTTGGCACCTTAGCAAGAAGAACTGGCCAAACGCAAAATTCCCAAAATTGTAAGAGAGGATATCCTTTGGTGGGGGTACAAGCCACAGGGACCCTACAACACGTGGGAAGCCTACCAGATCAAAACTCAAATAGACCCCCTCCCTGCTAGGAAAGTTTGACACAAAATCTGGAGTCTTAAACACTAGCCAAAAATCACCCTCTTCCTCTGGCTTGTCTCCCATTCAAGCATCCTAACCTGGGATAACCTTTCGAAAAGGGGTTTTGTTGGGCCCTCTATATGCATACTTTGTGGAGAGGCAGAGGAAACCATGAACCATGTCCTCATTTATTGCCCTTATACTGCTCAAATCTGGGATCAAGCGGTTCTTATCATGCACACCTCGGACCGCCATAGAGATAGCATCATCGATACCATTATGAACTAGAGGGACCAAGCTTTCCAATCCCCCCTTCTCAATCGTATTTGGAAACTTCTTCCAGGCTTCATCCTTTGGCAAACTTGGAAAGAAAGGAAAATAAGACTTTTCAAAAGTATCTCCCTCCCATGGCAACAATACTAGCATCAATGCCATTGCAACATCACGGAAACTCTCAACTTTCAGCAGTGGTCCGATGAAGACTTGATCAACACTCCCTCCGAACTCCTCGTCCTTCGACATTGGACTCCTCTTCCTTCTCTTCATGCTCTCCCCCCCTCTTCTCTTTCCCCCCCTTCTAGCAGCCCCTTCTTTTGGTCTCCTCCCTTAGAGGATTTCATCAAGCTCAATTTTGACGGAGCCTCTAAGGGAAATCCAGGCGCAGCAGGCTATGGGGTAGTCTTCCGCAACCATCATGGGCACATCCTTCTCATAAGCACAGGCTCCCTCGGTCATTCCACGAACAATGCAACAGAACTTTGGGGACTTATCAGAGGACTGCAATTAGCCATCAAAAACGATTTCACCAAGCCAATAGTCGAGGGGGACTCTCAAATCATCATCAATCTGCTGCGCAGAATTTTAAATGGAGCGAACCCAGACAGAATGTCGCCTAGCTGGAGACTATCACATGGGCTATAGATAATCACAGATTTACTGCAACCAAATCAGGCTATCATACCTTCTCACATCAGGAGGAAGGCGAATCAAGTTGCGGACGAACTGGCTAATATGGGTACCAATTGGAGTGGACCAGAACTCCTATGCAACTCAGCCTTGGATCTTGATCACCCTATTCTCTAGCAATGTATCCGCAAAGCTGGAACGATGGACACTCCCCCAGATGGGGTGCTAGTGAGGAACACTTGGCGTATAGCGGAGGCAGGGATCAGCCACCGGGGCATGGAGCCATGTGACAAGCTCGTGCCACCGCCCGCCACCCTACTCCTGCATTAAATTGCTCCTACGACATCGTAGAAGCTCATTTATGCAGCTTCCCTCTCCTTATGCGCGTCATTTCATGGCTTGGTTGCTGGTGTGTGCCCCTCGTCTCTGCTCGCGCTCTGAAGGGCTCCCCCCTTTGTTGTCATGGCCTGATTCTTCTCGAACCTTCATGCTTTCTGCAGCCCCTACTCGTCTCCAGACATTCTACCTCTGCCTGGTGCACCTAGTTTCTTTTGACAGTCATAAGAAGCACCTCATGTTGCGCCCAAGGGGGAGGCTGCGGAGAGGCTCTCCATGGAAACCTTGCCGACCTTCTGTCTCGCCCCCTAACTCACCCTCCATCTGCTCCTCCCCTTCCCTCCAGCCCGAGCCTTTTATTTCTCCCTCTCCTGCTCCACCTGTTTCGTAGTTTAATTGTCTAGCAATCATCCCCCGGATGCTGAGCTCCTCTTCGTGTTCCCTTCTTGCCCCTCCAACGGTTGAGCCGGCCCCTATACCAGTTTTTGATTCTTTAAGGAAAACTGGAGGCGAGCCTCCTCCTCCTCGCAAGCCTTGGAACTCCGAGAACCAGTCCTCTGACTCCTTCTACGGCACGCAGCTAAGAGAAAGCCTGGCCATCCTTTACGGTTTGGTCTTTGAACTCCGTTAGGGGGTGGAGGACCTTCAATTTCACCTGCAAGCCACGGACGGAAAGGTAGCGGTCCTTCTTCAGCTTCTTTCCTCCCTTCAAGAGGCTTTCCCCTTGGACCCGGCAGGGGCGGCTTCAGTGGAGGAACCCTGTGCAGCTACCAGTGGAGGAAACACCAAGGTGCAACGATCCGCAGGGAATGGGCTGGAGCAGGCCAAGCACGAGGACATGGCCGTGGAGGTGGACACAACACGACGACCGCTGCAAGATACTTCGACAAGTGCCGATAGAACCGCAGACAATGTGGAACCCGACGTGCAACGGGCAGACCAAGTGACGTATGTCGAGGAGGAACCTTGGACCGAGGACTTCCACGCCACCTGGCTAGGTTATTCGCCAGATGTCTAGGCCCATAGTGGTATTTTAGGTCTTGTTAGCTTCTTTTCTTTTTTAACTGGTGACCAGTCTGTCTGAGACTAATTTTCTTAGTTTATTACACCACTTATGCTTGACTCCCCTGCTGGCTGGACTAGTTTCCCCTTTGTTGGGGTAGTCCAGTAATTACAGTATGGTTATTTCTGTATTTTGAAACTCTACTTTGGTTTTGGAAGGCTTTTAATATATAATACTTCTTACTTAAAAAATAAATAAATAAATAAAAATTTTACAATTTAATATGAAAATTAAATATTAAATTAATTTGATTGATTGAAAAGAAGTTAAACATTTGTTTTAGACATATTAAAAAGTTTACATTTATTTTACAAGAATCCATATTAAAAAAATTATATTTATTTCAAAGTAATCCATATTATTAAAATTTTAAAAAGTTAAAAATCAAAGAAAAACACAGCGAACACAATTCCCGAGCTTCTCAATTCCCTCTGCGAACACAACTCCCATGCACATGTGCAAATGAGGCTCAATGTGGCAGTGGAATGCCCATGCTCCTGCATTGTCCGCCACGAATCTGATGGCCATCCATCCGTATGGAAACAGAACAACCATGTTTTGCAAGGCCGGATTGCAGAGATTGAACTTGCCAAAGTCCTCTCTTGGATTGAACGCTCCGTCGCCATAGCCGAGAACCAAGAAATCGTGGCCATGGAGGTGCCATGGATGGATGTCGCTGCTGTTGGGCATCAGAATGTTGGCATTCTGCAGAACGAGATCGACAGTGGCATTGAAATCGAGGGAGTAGATGGAATTCCCTGTGACCGCGTTGGGGTTGGAGGGGGGTCTCATTATGTCGTAGCTGTCAGGAGAATATGTTTCTGGGGTTGGTCGATGGTCGAAGGCGTCATCGTAACCCTAATAACCTACGCACCTGCACAATCAATTGAAACGGCACATAAACCCTTGTTCATTGAAATGGGGAGTTTGGAGGTTGATACGCCCACACTTCACTTCACATCCACGCGGAGGGAGGTTGGAAGTTGAAACACGGAGAGGAGGTTGGAGGTTGAAACGCCAACACTTCACTTCACATCCACACTACTCGCCCTAGTAAAAGAATGATGGCGCACTGTAAAACTTTTTAATTGGCATCCAATTTCAAGGTTAATTGAAACACTCATCTGCTCAGTAACAATAATTTTTGTTGTTATTTTTTAATCACTGAACGTGGAAAACTAGTGGTGTAATCTTATTTAGTAAATGTGAAAAAGTAATCACATAAACATACGAGTGGAAGTTAATTTATCAAAAACGCATCCATTGATTAGAGAGAATGACGAAAAATATACCAGCATCTTCAATTGTCAACCCTAAAATTGAAATTTATAATTAAAAGTTTGATTAATCTACCGATTCCAATAGGAGAACACCTATCAACTTAATTCTTTATATATATGAAAGATTTATAAAATCTACATATAAATATTATTATATTTATTATTATATTAAGAAATAAAAAAAAAACTAGAAATAGACATTTACATATGTATAAATATTAATATATAAAAAGAGACATTATCTTTATAATAATCAAAACTTTAATTTTACATATCTATAAGTTATGGGTAACTATCCTAAATCTATTTTAAATGATCAAAATATTTGCATTTTAAGAAGTTTGATTCTTTTAATATTTAATAGTTTTAAAGTTAAAATATATTTAAAGTGATATTGTTATTTAAAAAAAAAATCACACTATCTATTAAAAAAAAGCATATCTACTAACTAATTAACTTTCATCACAAAATTTGAAACCATAAACTATATAAAAACTAAACTTGATTAATTTATAAAAGTATGACTGAACTTTTTTTTCCAGTAGAAAATTCTTTAGAAAATTATATTAAGTATAATTTCATTTACATCATCAAACCGAACCTGAAGAGTAGTTCAGGCATATCAGCCAGTTCCAAAGATAATATATCTTCAAAGTACTATGACAGTTCTATATAGTCTTCCCTAGAAAATACATATACCAAGTGATAATTTGGGACAAGGAGAAAAAACCATTGTAAATTCATAAACAAAATTAAGGCCCATACTCTTTAAGATTCTTCAAAGATGTTAAGATGGGTGAGAGGACCGACATTCCCATTGCTCCAAGGATAAAATGTTAATCTGCCTTCTGGTTCTCGAAGCACCAGTTTGGATAAATGGTCGGCCTCTTTGTTAAAAGTCCTGTATATATGATGGAAGCTAATATCCTGGAAAGTATTGGCAAGTTCTCTAGTTTTCTGTTTCCATCCATCAAGGTCTACCACCTGTAGATTTCCTTTATGAGTTAACCAATTAATAATAACCTGAGAGTCACCAAGAGCCTGAATTTTTTGAATGGACCACAAGGAAGCAATAGTAAGAGTGGCCCAAGTGCCCATGAGCTCAGCCTTAGTGTTTGTTCCATTTCCACAATTAATATGCCATTTGATAAACGTAGAATCCATAGTTTTGATGATACCTCCAACATCGCAACACTTTCCATTTGATAAAGTCGTGCCATCAAAGTATGCATTAGAACCATCTTCTATGTGCGAGATATTGCGGACTCTGTTTGGTATATATTTCTGAGAGGATGGGCGCCAAATAAATGATCCCAAAACCATGTGAGCCATAGCAAGGTGAGAAGGAGATATATTTTCAAAAATTGCCTTATTTCTCTCGATCCAAATGTGCCAACAGGTGTGGGCCGCCAGACTAATCGGAGTAGCTTTGTCCTTTGTCCAAATAGATAGGCAATCAAAAACTATATTACCATTCCAGAAACATTTAATATTGTGAAGGGTTTGCAGTTTAGCCCAGACGACTTTTGTAAAGGTGCAATGAATGAGCAAGTGATCAATATCTTCTGATTTTGTCTTGCAAAGGATGCAAATTCCTGGACCTTCCCATCCTCTACGTTGAAGATTATTCCAGGTCAATACTTTGTGGTTCCCAGCTAACCAAATAAACAATTTTAATTTTAATGGGATATTCCACTTCCAAAAGTTTAATTTCCAGCCACCCACCATCGGATAATCCAGAGTTGTAATTATATCATTATATACATTCTTAACTGACAGGATCTTGGATGAATCCCCCCTGATCCATACTAAGGTATCCGTTGAATTCTGAAGGTTGATGCATGTGCCAAGGAGCGCTCTACGGTATCAATCCCATTCAGAGGCAAGTCTATCATTCAACCCCAGATTTTCACTGCTAAGCCAATTTTCTTTGATAGTGTCCACACTATTTGGTAATTTGACATGACCTAGGACTGATTTCCTAAGAGAATTAAGATGAGAAATCAAAGAATCCGAGAGGAAGGAAAGGGATCCCATACCAATAATCTGATCCCTTCCTAGAGATACAAGAGGACCCGATATCAGGCGCCAACATTTCCAGTGCAAGATCAAATGAATAAAACTTGTATGGCTATTCCAGATACGAGAGGCTCTAGGATTCTTATGGGACGGTTGCCTGTACCAGTTGATCACAATTGTGTTGCTAAGATATTTATCAAGTAGTATACTATGCCAGATTCCATCTTGAGAAAGAAATCTCCAAAGAGTATTGACCTATAAACCCGAATTGAAATGAGAGAGGTCCCCGAGCCCCCATCCACCACAATTCTTCGGTCTAGATAACAAATCCCATCTACAGAGATGAATACGATGATTAGTCTTGCTTCCACTCCAAAGAAAATCAAACATTATCTTTCAATTTTTTTTTAATATTGAGCGCGGAAGAAGCTCCATGGACATCTAGTATATTGTCCGGCTTTCCAAAAACGTTTTAACCAATACAAACCGGCCACCTAAAGAAATCCATTTATTACACCATAGCCTGATCTTCCACTCCAGTTTAGTCACAAGCCAGAACCAATCTTCTTCCCTGGAGGGACCGGTCTTTAAATAGTACCCAAGATATTTGAATCTGTAGATAGCTCAATAAAGGTGTATGGAAGGATCTCCTTTAGTGTGTTCAAATCCGAATCTGATAGCCCCACGAAGTGAATAATAGTTTTTGTGTTGTTGATCATTAAGCCCATAGCCAAACAAAAACTCTGGAGAATATTTGTGATCACCCTCCACTCATTGATATTTTCCTTTGTCATAATAATGACATCGTCCACAAAAAGTAGATGTACCACTTTGATCAATTTGGAAACTTCAATGCCTGAGATTGTGCCAACAGAAATGTTATTTTTTATCAAGAGGTTGAGCCCTTCCATAGCCAAAATAAACAATAAAGGTGATAAGGGGAATCCTTGTTGAAGTCCCCTACCACTTTTGAAGAAGTTCGTTGCCTCACCATTGAGCATAATAACAAAGGTGGATGTGGTTACACAACTCATAATCCAATTGGATAAATGGTTGACAAAACCCACTATAATGAGAATCAGTCTCAAATAGTCCCAATCTATGTACTCATAGACTTTCCTCAAATCAATTTTCATTACCAAGGATTTTAATTTCTTTTTGTGTATACTATGAATACTTTCATGTGTCGTTCCAATAGCATCTTGTATCCTTCTTCCCTGGAGGAACCCCAGTTGTTCCATTGATAAGAATATCGACAGAGTTGGTTTAATTCTATTTGCAAACACTTTTGATATCATCTTATAACATAAGTTGCACAGTGAAATTGGTCGAAAATCATCAAATGACACAGGTTTGTTTTTCTTTCGAATAAGGGTTAGGAAAGTAGAATTCAATCCGCCTCTAATGTTACCTTTCACTCTTGAGTCTTCAACTACCTCAAGGAGGTCTTCTCCAAGAAGATCAAAAAATAAAGTGAAGAATTCAACGATCCATCCATCTTGGCCCGGGCTCTTTTCTTTTTTTAAATGTAGAAGTACATCCTTCAATTCCTTCAAAGTGACCCGGTTGAAAAGGGAGGCGACATCCTCATCGCTCACCATTCTAGGGAAGAGGCTTGCAATCTTGAATTTTTCATTAATATTAACATTTGTTTGGGCCTTAAAAAAAATCTATAGTAAGCCATTTCTTCATCCTTTATCGATCCCTGTTCAGTAATGATATTACCATTTCTATCCGATATTTTTAGACATGTTTATAGTTCCTATTATGGCTGGCCAGCTTATGGAAGAACCTGGTATTATTATCCCCACATTTGTTCCATGTCGCTCTACTACAGAGTCTCTAGGATTCCTCCTCCTTGCACAGGATTTTATTTCTTTTAAGCTCCAGTTCCCTAATGATCTGTGCCTTTTCCCAAAAAGTAGAATTCCCAAAAGAATTCACCAAAAAATATTTAAGTTTGGATTCCAGCTGCTCCAGGATGGCCTTGTCTCTCTCTTTTACTTCCTTAATCCAAATTTTTGTTTGTAACTTGAGTTCCTTTAATTTCTAGACCAAACGATGTTGTTTATTGTTTTCAGAGAGAAAACGAGGGTCTTTCCATACTTTGTTTACCATAGCCACATAATCCTCATCTTGAATCCAATTGGCGTTGAACTTAAAAGGGTAAGCCTTTAAATTCGGGGGAAGTTCTAGTTGTAATAGGATGGGAGCATGATCAGATACGAAGGGAAATTCCACCCACGAATGGGAAAAACCCACAGCCTCCAACAAGTCTTTAGATACTAAGCATATTTCAAGTCGTCTCTCTATGGCTTCATGAACTGATCACCCATTACGCCATGTTGGAACCACTTTAGTTGGATTTAAATCGATTAAATTCTTTGACAAGAATAACTTCTTATAATAATCCTCTGACAATCTAGGAACAAAGGAGCCACCCCAGCTCTCATATGAAGAAAAGATGATATTTAGGTTGCTGACGATAATCAGGTTCTTGATAGAGAGGAGGCCACTGTCGACCAACAAGCTCCAAAACGTTTTTTGATCTAAAAACGAACCATACACATTTATAAGAGAGAAATTGAGATGTGTTTTAAGATCCCTATCTATTAATAGAATCTGTCCAATAGTAAGAAAGGTGTTGGGTATGTCTTATATTCTTTGCATGTGTGTGTGGGCACGTCAGATATGACAACTGTGTCTAACGATCCCTCTAGTAGTGTTCTTTGTGTCATGTGCGTTGGGTGCATGTGGTTACACAACTCATAATCCAATTGGATAAATGGTTGACAAAACCCACTATAATGAGAATCAGTCTCAAATAGTCCCAGTCTATGTACTCATAGGCTTTCCTCAAATCAATTTTCATTACCAAGGATTTTAATTTCTTTTTGTGTATACTATGAAGACTTTCATGTGTCATTCCAAAAGCATCTTGTATCCTTCTTCCTTAGAGGAACACCAGTTGTTCCGTTGATAAGAATATCGACAGAGTTGGTTTAATTCTATTTGCAATCACTTTTGATATCATCTTATAACATAAGTTGCACAGTGAAATTGGTTGAAAATCATCAAATGACACAGGTTTGTTTTTCTTTCGAATAAGAGGTAGGAAAGTAGAATTCAATCCTCCTCTAATGTTACCTTTCACTCTTGAGTCTTCAACTACCTCAAGGAGGTCTTCCCCATGAAGATCAAAAAAGAAAGTGAAGAATTCATCCATCCATCTTGGCCCGGGCTCTTTTCTTTTTTAAAATGTAGAAGTACATCCTTCAATTCCTTCAAAGTGACCAGGTTGAAAAGGGAGGTGACTTCCTCATCGCTCACCATTCTAGGGAAGAGGCTTGAAATCTTGAATTTTTCATTAATATTAACATTTTTTTGGGCCTTAAAAAAAGTCTATAGTAAGTCGTCACTTCATCCTTTATTGGTCCCTGTTCAGTAATGATATTACCATTTCTATCCGAGATTTTCGAGACATGTTTTTGGTTCCTATTATGGATGGCCAGCTTATGGAAGAACCTGGTATTATTATCCCCACATTTGATCCATGTCGCTCTGCTACAGAGTCTCCAAGATTCCTCCTCCTCGCGCAGGATTTTATTTCTTTTAAGCTCCAATTCCCTAATGATCTGTGCCTTTTCCCGAAAAGTAGAATTCCCAAAGGAATTCACCAAAAAATATTTAAGTTTGGATTCCAGTTGCTCCAGGATGGCCTGTCTCTCTCTTTTACTTCCTTAATCCAAATTTTTATTTGTAACTTGAGTTCCTTTAATTTCTATACAAGACGACGTTGTTTACCATTTTCAGAGAGAAAACGAGGGTATTTCCATACTTTGTTTACCATAGCCACATAATCCTCATCTTGAATCCAATTGGAGTTGAACTTAAAAGGGTAAGCCTTTAAATTTGGGGGAAGTTCCAGTTGTAATAGGATGGGAGCATGATCAGGTACGAAAGGAAATTCCACCCACGAACAGGAAAAACCCACAGCCTCCAACAAGTCTTTAGATACTAAGCATATGTCAAGTCGTCTCGCTATGGCTTCATGACCTGATCGCCCATTACGCCATGTTGGAACAAATTTAGTTGGATTTACATCGATTAAATTCTTTGATAGGAATAACTTCTTATAATAATCCTTTGACAGTCCAGGAACAAAGGAGCCACCCCAGCTCTCATCTGAAGAAAAGATGATATTTAGGTCACCGACGATAATCAAGTTCTTGATAGATAGGAGGCCACTGTTGGCCAACAAGCTCCAAATTTTTTTTTGATCTACAAATGAACCATACACATTTAGAAGAGAGAAATTGAGATGCGTTTTAACATCCTTTTCTGTTAATAGAATCCCCCAAATAGTAAGAAAGGTGTTGGGTATGTGTTATATTCTTTGCATGTGTGTGTGTGGGCACGTCAGATATGACAACTGCGTCTGACGATCCCTCTAGTAGTGCTCTTTGTGTCATGTGCATTGATCGCTTTCCTAGGGGGGTCCCAGGGGGGGGGGCAGGTATGCCCCCCCCTGGTTACGTGCAATGTTTGGCAATAGGCGATAGCCCGAGGCAGTGCCCCAATTTTTTTTTTTTGGGCAGTTTTTGCTATTTTTAGTGGTTTACTAAAAATAATCCCATTTTTAGGGATTAGGGTTTTGGTATCTACGGAATACCTAAAAAAATTGTATATATTGTATAGTGAATGGTGAAATTCAATATAATGAATATAAGAAAGGTTTTCCCAGTTGAGGGTTTCCGGTATAAATCTCTGTGTACTATGTGAATGAGACATTGATTAAATTTTGTTTTGCTTAAGAATCTAGATGCATTGCTTTACTTCACAGGTTTAAAACATACAAAAGGGAGCTAATTCATAAAGATTCGGATCCCAAGATCCTAGTAAACTGCCCGAGTTTTCGACGACACTTACTCCACTCGAAGCCCATGTAGGACGCAAAAGTTGAATAAAATCTCTATCCTTTTGTTCATTAGCTAGAGTCTCTTGTAGAAATACTATGTCAGGATGAGTTTGGTCCAGCAGTCTACGAACCGAGGTTGTTTTGAGGGCACCTCCAACCCCTCGAATATTCAGAGAAAGAAATAACATTATTTATCCTGCACCAGGGCTTTCATTTCTCTAAGAGCCCCACTATCCGTGGAGATAGGGAGAGTGTCAAAAGGTTGAGAGGAAGTGCCCGCTAATTTTTTTCGTAAACTTCTCATTTTAATGGGAGACAATTCTATCCCAATGCCTCTAGACCAGGCATAATTCTTACCCTCCTTGCCTGGAGTCTTGGTAAGGGAGGAGGAACCTGTTCCCGGAGGAGAGTCTATGATTGACTTCCCTAAAAAAGTAGGCAACATAAAGGTATCAGTAGAGTCATGGATATAAGGAAGCAAGGAGTCGAGGACAACATTTAAGGAAGATTCATCATCCTCAACCTCCCTGAATCCTGGTTCAATCGGAGAGGAAGCAGGTGGGTCCGATGGGGGTGAAGAAGTCAAAACCGGTCTCTGTGAAGACAATGAAAGGTTTTGTGTAGTATCAAGAAGAGGGTTTGGGGCTATAGAGGTCCCCGAATTCAAACCCTTCGTAGGAAATATTACAGAAAGATTATACAAAGGGCCTCCAATATCACAAGGATTTTGGGAAACTAGATGAGAAGGCTCAGAAGGGTTCAACTCCTTGTCAAGTTGACCAAAGGTGGTAGTGGCAGATGATAACCATTTTGAATTATTTATGGCCTCTTTCTCCCAATATGTCAAAGAGGAAAATAAAGTAGGATAGAGGATTTGGAGCTTACCCGAAAGTGTGGACTGGTCCTCTCTCCGATGACAAAAGGCTTGACCATGTTGTTCCATGCCACCGAAAGACTCTGCTTCATCCATATACTCAGGAGGGTCTCATAGTAGTTCATTATTCTTTGACAGCTCCTCAACTTCCTTACCAGTGAAATCACGATGGAGGTGACCCATTTGCCTACAAGCATTGCACCAGAAAGGTATTCCTAAATAGTCAAGTTGTTGAACTACTCTGCGACCACACCACTCAATATCGATGGCTTCAGGTAAACAATTGCGTATATCCATTTCCACAAGGATACGACCCAACTTACGTTTAGGGTTGGTAAAGCATTTGGACTCCATAGAGATGAATTTTCCAAGATTATCACCAATTGCCCGAAGGGCGCCTTCAATCCATAGATATAATAGGAGGCCTGGAAGTAGTACCCAAAGATGGCAGAGTTTGAAATGTTCAATTGATGGGTTAAAAGCGACCCTCCATCTCTTGAGCATAATGTTGCCCGCCAAATACCCAAAGCATATTCAATAAAATAGTCGCATCCTCTGGAGACCTGCAAATAAATCCTAGCCTACCCTTTGTAAGATACAGGGTCTCTGACTCATAACCCAGTAACGATCGCCAATGATTTTTAACCCCAACCTTAACAGGTTCCTTCCTGAGATGAGTGTAAGAAATCCTGCCCACCAGATCGCAAAGGGCCATCCTACACGTTTCTTCTAAGCCCACATCAGAGCCTACAACCATTTTTTTTGCTTGTGCTTTTCTTTCCACACCTTACGCCTCAAAGAAGCAGGATGCTCCTCTTTCAGTGAACTTCTATGGCCGTCCTTGGTAGAAGGCATTTTGGTACCCTCCGGGAAAGGTCTAAGGGGTTGTGATACAGAAGGTTGATGGCTAGGGAGGACGGAAGCAGATGGTTCAACCAGTGTAGCAGACGGGTGGAAGCTCAAAGGCTTGTTAGGATGATCTAAAGTAAAAGACGACGTAATGGAGTTAGGTAGACGTCCCAAAGGTTCAGATCCCAAGTTGCCAGAGTTGACATAAATGTCCTCTTGTTCCCAAAAGTACTCATCATCTACATTCATATCGCCCTGACGTTTCTTCCAACCTCGAAGTGGAGGGAAGCTTCCAAATATGTCCCCCGGGAGGCAACTCAAAACTAAACCAATAGGAAAGAAGACAAATAGTCCAGTTTCCTAGAAAAGTAAAAATTAGCAGAAGTAAACTCAAAGCCCAATGAGCCACTAACCCAAGGTAATAAAGGAATATAACTTTCAAGGAAGATAAAAGTCAGGTTGGTAACAACCGAGAGACAATTAATGTAGATGTTTAATAGACAAAGGCTAATAATAAACGGAAGCCATTACTGAATCGGTTTCACTAAGTAACAAAAAAGGGAGGTCTAAAAGTTGAAAGCTCCAAAATCCTAAATAGTACATCACACCACACACCAGGTTAAAGGAAACCTTTCTCCGCCCTTAATTGGTCTTTACCAGTCCTTCTTTTCGCCATTAACAAGTCGCTTCCATAACTCCAAGTTCAAAAAATGCATTCCCGCTAAGCTCCTTGGATGTGCAGCTCAAATAATTTATATGAGAGAATAGGGAATTCTTCATTCACATAAATAACCAATTTAGCGACCCAAATTCTCTAATTGGGATGCACGTGTTCATCACAAAAGAATAAGTATTTTTATAGAAACTATGGAAATAGCATGGTAAGAACCCAATAATACAAGCTTTAAGTGTATCATTAATATAAGATAAGTTTGGACATGGACAATATATTAGTTGAGTACATTTTTTTTTTTAATTAATTGAAGGATTATTTAAGTTTCTTGGACATGGAGAATATATTAGTTGAGCACATTTTTTTTATTAAATGAAGGATTATTTAAGTTTCATTCACGCTTGGCATTTTGTTCCAAGAATTTTTCTTTTTTATAAAAATAAATTTACAAATTAAAATAAAGAATTGTGTACTGTATAAGTTGAAGTAGTGATAAGATGACGGTGAATGATAAGAAGAGATGTTTTTTACTTCATTCTTTTTTAATGTCATATTATGTGTGAAGGTGGGATGTGTTCCAAGTTGGTAAATGGCATAAAATTGGCTATATTTAAAAAACTCAATTGAGTAATTTGTTCACGGGGAAGAAGGACATCCATTTCAAGCACTTGGATATATAGAATATTCAGATCCATCACTTTGATATTTACCAAATTATTCATGATAAAATCCTTAATTATTATGTATATTTATACTTCTTTATATCAACACATTCTCATTCTCCTACTTATAAAATAGTATTGTACATATAATATAATGATAAGATGATGGTGAATGACAAGAAGGAAATGTCTTTTACTTTATATTTTTTAACCCTTCATTCATATTGTTAGCACATAGGATGTGTAGGGGTCAAAACATATTTGGATTTGTCTTGTTTTGAGTCATAGGGTTTTTAAAGTTTAGGCGTTGGGCTATATTTCATGTCATAACTCAAATTTTGATTTTTTCATAAGCATAGTCTTGTTTTTAGTCTTAGTGTCATGCTATTATTTATCAACATGAATTTCAACTCTGATCTTAAAATCATCATTATCATATGTCTTGTCTCAAGGGTATGGACACAAAATTCCATTATGTCATTTTCCATTATGTCATTATGTTTAAAGGTCAAGTCGAATGTCAGATTTATTTGTTGCCAACTCACCTAAAAGTTTGCAGCATACCAAGAAGTACCTTATACACTAATCTCTCATCATTGCACTTTGAAAACATGTCAAGGGAGGTCTAATCGTCTTCAAAGCATTCAATTCATTATGATTTTCAGGATTATGTCAAGGAACAACTCTAACAGTTTCCATGAAGTGTGCTACTGGAGTTTGAAAACTGGCGTTGCGGACTAGCGTTGCAGACTGGATGTAGTAGATTGAAAAGGATTGGATGCTTCCATTTAAGTCCAACTCGAGTTCACAAAGCACCAGCCTAAGTTCAGACATACGAGGTACTCTTTTGAAGATTGCATGTAGATTAAATGGTTGATTGAGAATGTAAATCTATTGTGTATTAATCATGTGTTGCAAACTGCTAAAAGTTCAATGCGTTGCCAACTCTCTGCACCACTAAAACCCACAGTTATAGTGTTCTAAACCCTGGTCATTGTTCAATATTGTTATTTCATAGGGTCATCCTACAACTTCCTCTTGCAAACAAATAATATTACCCACTCACAATTCTGTGATGTGAACTGTCCATTATAACCATGCACTACAAATTGTGTGCTGCAGACTGGTGCTACGAACCCTATGTCTTTTGATTGACCAAACCCTTGTCAAAATTGAAATTTTTCTAAGGCCTAGGTTTTAACCAGTCATTATATGTTCCCTCTCAGACATAGAAATTATTTTCATTCCTTCATAAATCCTAGTTCAATTGCATTGCAGAGTGGCGTTGGGAACTGGTTGTTGGTGCTACAAACCCTCTGTTTACACAAAGCTATCTCTTTTGCTTATCTGCAGTTTCACTTAGATTGAATTGTTGTCCCTCTTATCATTCCCTACTTGTAATATTGCTCAAATTCACACTATTGTTGTTTATAAGTTTTTCATTTAGATGAACCCTAAGTATGTCATCTCTGTAATCAAACCCTAAAAATCCCTATTTTTTTTCTATATTTCACATAACAACTATCATAAGATGCTACAAAAGGTTTTCAAGGCATTAATTATGGAGACTCGACAAGCCAAGAAGATCCACAAGGGGGGAGAAATTGTGAGAGTTGAACCACGTGACATGCAACTCATCAATTTTGAACCATTTTTCAAGGAAGCTTTCCAGAGGGTGGGTTGCCTCATTTTTTGTCAGAAAATGCAAAGAGGGCATCGTAAAGTGGCTAAGCAGTTTGCACTTAATTTCAGTGGAACAAAGATTAAGGTGAGTATGTTGGAGTTTGAAGTCTCTGAGCATTGTATTTCTGTATCTACAAATATACCTGATTGTGGTGAGAAATGGTTTAAAGTCATGTCTTTAAACTCTTCTTTCTCCAAGGAATTATATAAACCTGAATATCAAGGAGATAACCTATACAAAGGAGTGCCCAAAAGTCACACGCTGGAATATTTTGACAAGATGCTTAGGGTCATCCAAAGGTACTTCACATGTGAAGGAAGGTTCAATATGGTATATCAATACCATATCAGTTTACTACTACACTTCACTAGGAAAGAATCCATGAACCTTTCCTTTTACCTTTTCAGGAGTATTGGCAAGATGTTAGATAGAGTCTAGGCTAAGTCCAGGTAGGTGGACACCAGTTTTTTTCACTCTGGTTTAATCAAGATGTTAGTACTGAAAGAGTTGAAGAAGACTAACACTGACTGGGAAACTTTCCTAGCTGCATCAGATTTTCAGTTAGATATTTCTCCTACACCATAGTCCAAAAGACAAACTCCTACCCATTTTGAGAAGACTGTGCATTCAAATTCAAGAAAGAAGAGGAGGATGAGCAGGACTGGTAAATATTTTCAAGCTATTGATAAAGCAGAAGAAGGTGGTCCCTCACAACCTCCTGATGGAGAAGTTTCACTTGTGGAAGAACCTACACTTATAGAAATACCATCAAGAAAAACAAGGAAGTTGAAAGGAAAAAAAAAAAAAAATTCCCCACCAGTTATCGTAGAAACAGTCAAATCTAGAAGACCTTTTACTAGATCATAAGCTAAACAACATGTTCCTATAAAGGATGGTACAACAAAGACTTCAGCTCAGAAAAAGGACAAATTTTATTTTTCAAAGAAGCCCATGGAGGTTATTGATATCAACACTCCTCCTCATGAAAGTAACCCTACTTTCAAAATATTGAGGAGGCAACTTAAGGATTCAAAAAATGAAATTGACAAGTTGAGAACGAAAGATTTGGAGTCTTGAATTAAGCTAAAGGAGATGTTAGATCTATATGAGGAGACAATTGATAAAGCAAGTTTCATGGCTAAGTGACCTTTCCCCTTCACAGGAAACTTAAGAATGTATATAAGCAGAAGAGAGCTTGTCAATCTGAAATCAGGAAATCAAAAGCAGAGTTACAACCTTTCAGAGAAGAAGTGGCTAAAAGGAATTTAGATATGTTGGATAAGGTGGCTACTAGAAGAAGCACCAGAACCAAAATATGAATACAATATGATCTTCCACATCAGCATCATTTTTTCATGGTTTACTTTTTGCATGTAGTTACAACACTATGTGATGATTTTGGATTTTGAGCTAAACTTATCATATTTTAATGTTTTCTCCAAGGTCACTTCAGGTTGTAATGAATTTGTACCATATTTGGAAGGTTTATCCTACTTCTAGTACAATTTTTAAAGGTCAATTTTTTTTTTCAAGAAAACAGGATTCTACAGGAAAGTTCACAGTGCCTGGACTCATTGACGCTGTGAACTGGGTGTTTTAGGACAACTTGCAGTGCTAGGCTGTGAAGTTAGATTTATGAATATTTTGAAGGCAAGGATTTCCAGGTGTCAAGTTGAACTCGTACCAATATTCATAGGTTTATTTGCATATTATAAGGCCACCTTCCTCAAGGAGTTGCATGTAGTAAAGACACATCACCAATTGTTAAGGATTGTTCTATATGTTTCCAACATTTTCTTGCAAAATAGCATTATGTTACTTTATTGTTGTACAACTATTACCATGCCTTTGTAAGGCATAGAATCCTATGATGAAATGGGGTAGCGAATTCTAAAGAGGTTTTCTTAGATATTTCTTTTATTTAAGAGAGATTGTAACTTGATAGGAGGTTCGAATGGTTGAGGAGAAAACTCTTGTCTATAATCTCTTATTAGTGTAAATGAGTTTTCCTAATGTATGGACCAGACTCAAGAATATTTAATGGTGAAAAATCAATCTTTTTCCTACTATCATCTCTATTCTATCTCACTTTGGTATAAGTCTCTGGTGAAGGATTCATCATGATGTTTGTTTCTTTACTGCAGTAAATGATTTATTGTGGTATTTTATGCAAGTTGATCAAAGTGATTTTTCTCTTTGGATTAAGAAGTTCTTATTCAAATGAGTTTTATTCCATATGTGTTCCATAAATACCTGATGTAAACTAATACACATATTTCACTTTCCTTGCTAAGTCTTTTATTTTTAATTTATATCTCTTAAACATTGATTTGAAGCTATTCAAATCCTTACTTGTTGGTGTGTAATTCATGGAAGGTTTTGTCATCATAAACTAAGTTTCACATCCATTTTCCACACTCTTTAAAACATTATTATTCACATTCTGATGAGTATTAGGCTTACATTTACAATAGTCTAGGTGTGACTTCTAGTGCTAAGACATATTGTGTATTATGTGTGAAGTGGGGTGTGTTCCCAAGTTGAGAAATGATATAAAATTGGATAAATAAATAAAATTAAAAAACTCAATTGAGTACAATTGAGTAATTTGTTCACGAGGAAGAAGGATACCAATTTAACGCACTTGGATATATAGAATATTCAAATCCATCACTTTGATATTTACCAAATTCTTCATTATGTATATTTATACTTCTCTATATTAGTACATTCTCCTACTTGAAAAATAGTATTTTACTTATAATATGTTGTTTGTTCATCTTGAACTAATCCTTAGCAAGTCATTTACCACATTGATGATCTTTGGGTACTAGTAAAAATTGTGTTGGTTAGTTTCTTTTTGGGAAAATATGTGGATGGATAGATGAGATATTTCTTTTTGGGAAAATATATGGATGGATGGATGAGATAGGATGCATAACAATGAAGCATAGAGATTAGTGCAAGGGTTGCACCAAAGACATAAATCAATGTGTCACAAGTCAACTACAAATGATTATAAGTTATGAAATGTAATTAATGAGATGGATAGGGAAGTGGATCGACATGGTCATCCCTATTTCTATTAGCAACTAGAATTTTATAAAATCTTCTCAAAGCTAGGGTTAAAGGGTTAACAAGTTGCATAGTTGATTTTTTCCTTAGGTTGGGTTTCTTTGGGATGTATTGATCTTTATTATTTAAACATATATATAGGATAATTGTGATCTTCTCAAAGCTAGGGTAAAAGGGTTAACAAGTTGCATAGTTGATTTTTTCCTTAGGTTGGGTTTCGTTGGGATGTATTGATCTTTATTCTTTACACCTATATATAGGATAATTGTAGATATTATTGTAACATAATGAATGAAATGAATAAAGGAATATTTTGGGTCCCATTAAATATATGAGTATGCTTTCCTTGTGAATGCCTTAATGGAGTTGCATTTCTTATCTATTTGAGTATAAGTTATGGTTTATCTATGTTTCACTTATATCAACGATTTGGTATTTTAGTTATTTTTTTTATTACACATCTTACATGTATAAGGTGAATGAATGTTAGCATAATATTGTATGCAATATTGCAAATATCTTACTGTAACTCTAAAATCTTGGTTGTTCATTGGGTGGGAGCTTCTTCCCTTTGAGAATATTAGAAATGCGAGTGTATATAGAATATAGTGGGGATTTTGTTAGAAATCTATGAAAACCTTGGTATAAATAAAGTTCCAACAAATAGTTCCATTGCCAGGACCATTCTTCAGAGGGAGATACTTGTAGGATGAGTAGGAGAATCTATAAGCATGAGGTTCAAGGTGGGAGAAAAGTTTTGAATAATATTTACTACAAGAGGCTAAGTCATGAATGTGATAAATGAAGGTGATCTATATGGATTTTGGTGGCCTCCCACCTATTCCAAAAAGTCTGGATATCACCAGGTCCCAATAGAATAGATAGATGTATGGAAGACTGCCCTCAAGTCAAAAGAAGGTATTTTTGAATGGTTGGTCAGCCAATTTCATGAGGATGATGGAATATATCCTGCAACTTTTCACCAATACGTTTTTAGTGGTGTATCTGGATGGCATACTCATGTACAACAAGACTTAGGTGGAGCACTTGCAACATATTCAACAGGCTTTGCACACCCTGCAAAAACACAAGCTATATGCTAACTTGGAAAAATGCTCCTTCGGCATGGACAGGGTCCATTACCTAGGCTACATCGTTGATCAACATGGTGTACATGTGGATCCATCCAAGATCCAGGTCATCCGTGACTAGCCAGCCCCAACCAAACTCACTAAGCTTCAGAGCTTCTTGGGGCTTGCCAATTTCTATCGCAGGTTCGTGTTGGGATTCTCCCATATTGCATGGGCCCTCAGCCAAATAACCAAGGGTGGCGGTAAGGAAAAATTTGTGTGAGGCATGTACCAAAAACAAGTGTTCGATGATTTGAAGCATCGCTTGTGCTCAATCCCATTACTCTCATAACTGGACCTACAACAACCCTTTGAGATTGAGACAAATGCTTCAGAGTATGTTGTGGGCACCGTTCTCACTCAACATGGCCACTATGTATTCTATCATAGTAATACACTCTCATATGTTGTATGTAAGTAACCTACTTACGAAAAATAAATGTACTCCATTGTACAAGCCTGCCACCAGTGGATACATTACATTCTTGGGAAGGATATAGTCATCCACATTGATCATAAGCCATTACAATTCATGCAGACACAAGGAAAATTGCGGAATGACTACCATTAGAAGTGGTCCACGTACTTGCAACAGTTCCACCTCAATATCAAGTATAAAAACAAGAAGTACCAATCGAGTCGTTGATTGCCTCAACCGACCTCTAGTCGCGACACTCACCACGGTGCTAGAATCTTGTGGCCACGAGACCATCAAATGGCCACACCTCTATGAGACAAACCCTAACTTCGCCACCACTATTGGCCCTTAACTAGATTTTGAGGAAACATTAGTCATGTTTGACCATTTTTGGGACTTCAATAGGTTAGTCGAAGATGGAGCATCCAAGCGAAGAGGAGATCGCATGATCTCTCCCTTTTGTGGGATTTTTGGGGATTTTAGGGTTTATGTAATGGGTATGGGATGTCGGCCTATGGGTTTACCCATGCTTAGGCCCATTTTTGTAATTTATAAATAAGTAGTTAGGCAATGTAAGTAAAATCCAGTTTTGAAGGTCATTGTCTTAGTGCATGACTAGTTGGCTTTGTGCTATTGTGTTGAGGCTTGTAGAGCTAACTGGAAGTGTTTTGTAAGTTCTTTGTGCGCAGACTATGTAAGGCTTCATGCTTTGATATGATTAGGGGAAAGAGGATCTGGTAGGGTGCACGCAGATCTCCTTTCCTTTGCGGAGTTTGATCTGTGGCTTGGTGCATGTAAGAACACTAGAAGAAGTTAATAAAGAAGAAGAAGAGTTGGTGGACGTAGCCCCACATTGGGGTGAACCATGTATATCCTGTGTTTATATGATTTGTGAAATGATGTTCTTGTTATTTATGTATTTATTTTATTAGTGCATTGTTCATGATATATGATAGTTAGATCTATGAATTCTTAGTTTTTTACGATGTGAATGAATGTTAGATCTATACTTATGCTAAGTACTTAGATACATTATATCTTGATTACTACTACGATGATCTACAACTATGGTTAACCTGCAATGTGAATAAGGGTTAAACACTAATGAATGTTATTGTCTAAGTGCTCTGTTAAGTATTGTGATCACAGATCTGTGTCCCAGCTAGGTTGTAGACACTTGATTCATGCAAACCCCCTGCCTCTACCTCGGGTGAGACTTCATCTTCTTCGCAGGTGTTTCCAAAAGGGTCGGTAGTTAGGTTTTTGTTGGTGCATTGTTGAAGCATTGAAAATTGGTTATACCCCTAGGCCAAAAAATGGTTCCATTGTCAGGACCTAAAACCGTGAATGCTGGGAACTCAAGAAAAGAGGAAAGCTCTGTGCGTAGATCTGTTGTTGTAGTGTGCAATATTCTACTTGACTTGTGAAGCTCAATACTAAGAAATGAACGAGATATGAAGGAAAGAGGTAAGAACTTAAAGCTCTGTGCTCTGATAAAGGTAAGATAAGTGGAATTTTTTGCTTCGAAAGTATGGATCTAGGTATGTTTGAAATATTTTGTCCTAGTCTGAAAACTAGGGCACATCTAGAAGAAAGAAGATTTGATCTGAATAAATTTGATAGAAATAGTGCAAGATATGCTATTCCTATGCATAGAAATAATTTTTGGACTAACAAGTGGATGCAAGATCCTAGAATTGTGTTTTGCAGAATGCAGGTCTGTCACTATGATCCTAGTGCGCATTTTAGAAAAGGTTGGGGATCATTTAAAATAAAGAGAGGATTGACACTCTATTATAACTATAGAAGACTGAGACATCTTGCTAAGGAATGCACTCGTGTAGGCCCTAGTTCTCTTTGTTGTAAATTCGTTGATCATGAGGTTTTGGATTGAACTAGAATGATTGCTAAAGTTGACAAGATGAACATGAGCCAAGAAAACCATTAGAAGGTCAAGAAACTAAGGATATGATAGGAAACTAGAGAAAATAAAAAAGCTATGTTATTTCACCTGAAAGAAACCCTGAATGATGACAGAAACGTCAGTTTACCAGAGATCTTAAAATAAAAACAGTGCATAGAGACAAGAATAGGAGACTTCGACATAGATTGTGTATTAGATGAAGAAACCCAGGTGAGCCTTATGCCAGAAAGTAATTGGGAAATCTTGGGAAAGCCTGCTATGATTCCTTCATTGGGAAGGCTAGGATTATTGAAAGGAAAAATAATAACCCTATGTGGAAGAGTTACTAATATACCTACGATTGCTCATGGAACATCGACCGAAGAAGAATTCGAAGTCATTAAGTTTGTTTAGAACAACGACCCTTTTGCACTTTTGTTAGGAAAGACCTGGATTGAGAAAGATCAGATCCAAAGGAAAGAAGAGGAGGAAGCAATAGAACAGAAAAAGAAAGAATTAAGAGACTTTATAGCCAAGAAACTAGAGCGACTAATAGAAGAACAGGAGGACAAGTTGAAGCAACTGAGGGCCATAGAATTAGCTGTCGAAGTTGAAAGAACACAAGAAGACTTAAAGAACCTATCCATGCATAAGAAAAGAGCACCTACCCCAGAAGTAGTAAGAGAAGAAGTATCACATAGGAACCCTTTGACAGACCCTCAATAGTGCGAAGTTACTATGCTGAGAGAAGATAAGAATAAGAATGGAAAAAGGAACCTAGAGACTCAGATCCCAGGAAAGAAGGCCAGAAAGCTCAGTAAGAAGAAAGAAAATTTAGAAAAATTGTAGAAAGATTTTAGTGAAGACTTCGCAGGAAGCAGGCTTGTAGAACTTGAACATCGTCGGAATAGAAGAACAACACAGAATGGTACTTTTCCATGATGAAGCTATATGACCGTTGGAAGTGTCCCGACCATTAGAACGACACTCTGAAATAGTTAGAAACAAAGTTAATGATAGAAATATCGTCATTGGACCATTAAGACTGCGCCATAATGGGTGGATTGAGGCATTCCTACCAATTGGAGGAATCCATTACAATGTTGTTTATTTATTCCATTGAATGTCGCACTGGGACCACTTTTGCAAAATCATATATTCGAGCTAATAGAGAAGTGATTGTCTACCGCACTATGTTGTCTAGACCTCTCCATTGAGTTGATTACCTTAAGTATCTGTTTTCCTACCCGAGTTATTTGACCACGAGTGTGTATGTTGGGTGAATGTAGCAAAGTAGAGAAGTCCATGGAGGAGATCCTAATAGACCTTATGGCTGAGAAATTCATTTTCATAGGAGTACAAGCCTCATCCATGGGAGGATTGCAAGCATCTCCCTCGACTGGATGTCGATCTGGGCCATCCCAAATCACGATAGAGAAGAGAAGCAAGCACAATGACAATCTGGCGAACGCAAAGCAGATCCCGTTGGTCTTGCCCGACTACATCCCGCCTTTGTTTGGTCTGGTTAGTCGTGAATGCATCCCAAGATATTTTCAGTACACACTCATCACTATGTACCTCTCGAAAGGGACACACAGAGTAGGACCACAGTAGGGACTAATCCCAGCTCTTAAGATAAGTGATTTTAACCTCAGCGATAGGAAGAATTATGAGATGCTCGCACTGCATAGATACCTAACGAAAATGATTGGGAAGAAGCCTAAGATAGTTCCCCAGCCATGGATCAAGGAGATCGCGAGGTAAACTATATTAAATGTCATGAATATCCCACACTTCGGCATACATTAGGAGGTTAATGCATGTGTTAAACCCCTCCGATCGTGCTTCCACAGTGGGTACCTATGGTTGGATAGGTGCATCACTGTGGATCCAATGTTGATCTACTTGATCACTGGACTAAGCATGCAAGGACCAGATCTACACTGGTTCTACCTAGGAAAGACATCATATCACTCCTTGGGGCAATGAATAAAGGAAACCTATGGCGATGTGGAGAAGGGGAAGCGAGGCTACAAGGTAGCCTCCATCTAGGATGGCGCAGTGTGCCTAGCCTATCAATTGATTCCTGACAAGCTCATCAGGAAGAATCGACCGATGCAAGTCATGGGGTTCGTAGTCGACCTCGCAAGGAAGTTCATCGAAGTCATGTAGATGAAATGGGAGAGCTACCTCATCAATGAGTTGGATAAGGACTGTTGTGAAACATAGGACCAAGGCTACGAGTTCCACTTTAGTTGGATATTGATCTTAATAGCATTTTTCTCTTGGGAGATGCTAGAGGGAGAAACATTCCCATAAGTTGAGCCATCAGAACCACTGGCCACAAGGTTCACCACCTTGTGGTATTCGAGCAACATGATGAAGAAATGGAAATGAAATGCGGTGTTCCACACCTACTTCTTACAACTTAAGAGGGCCATTGAATCCTTCCCCCGAATGACGTTGAATACACTCCATTGGTTCAAGTCACTCATAAAGTTTCACGCATACTGACACTTCATATATATCACTACGCGTGGGGATGAATACAAGGAGGAGCTACATTCTTACTACAAATTGACTGAGGACGATATGGAGGAGATAACCAAGGAATGGCCTACATAATTCCTTGTACCAGTAGAAGATACAGATCTCTCCAACCCCGATATCATTGGAAGCCCATTTTTCACCCGAGTCAAACATGATGGATAGGGTAGTGAAAAGAAGAAGAAGAAAAAGGAGGAAGTACATGACATAGACAGTGAGGAAAAAGACAATGCATTAGAGGAAACTGCATCTGATTCACCTGCAGGAGGAGGAGGGGATGAAGTAAGCCGAGAGGACGAAGGGGAAGAAGAAAAGGGTGAAGTAACACCGCCAAAGGATATGCTTACAGAGGCCAAGAAGTCCAAGAAAAGGAATGGTTCTATGCAGAAACCCTCAGTGCTGAAGAAATCATCACAACTATCGAAGATGCCTCATAAAACATCCTGTAGAGACACGGAGTGAAGAAAGAAACATTATATGAAAATATCGAGAAACAACTGAAAAACATCCAAGAAGATCTCCAGTCAAGCTACGCAGTGCCCATTGAGCCACCCTCCACAGAGAATGTAGAATTGGGGGATGAGCCCACCCAATTACATAGATTAGAAGATGCAACAAAGACTCAACTTCATCGAGTATAGGAAGAAAAGGAGAAAGCCACAGAGGCCTTAGAGAAAATTTGACTGGTGCAGCAAGAGAAAGATGACATTAGAGCGAAGCTCGAGGAGGACAAAGAACAAATCCATAGAGAATACTGTGGTTAAAGAGGCAGTGAATAGAGAACTTTGATCTATTCCAAGCTTGGCACAAATGGAATAAGAGACAACCGAGATCCAAGTAGGGAAGCTTGTTGAGGCTATTCAGCAGCTCCAAGCAAGAGTAGAAGAGATAGACATTCAAGCAGTGCCTAGCACTCTGCAGGAAGTTTGGGATCAGAGAGAATACGATTCCAGGAGCACAATAGAAATAACCAAGGTGCTTGCCTCATAATGCAATCAAATTAGTGACCAAAGTGTGTAGACCTATGAGCGCCTTGAAGAAGACCCAGAGCTAAGGATATTGGAGGCATGGCTCCAAGATTCAAAGAAGCAAGCATTGAATGTGCAATCACAAGTAAAAAAACTTACAACCATTGAGAAGATGAAGAGGTCAGAGGAATAGTGGACAATTCAACAAAAAATCACTGCCATCCAAAGTAAAGTTATGGAGGTGACTCAGAGACTCCATCCGGTGCAGGACGAAGCTTGTACACTTTTTGAAGAAATTAAGGGAAAAGGATCACAGCTGGAATAGGTGGTCACAATAGTAGAACAATGCCTGGAAGGGCATATCACCGAGAAAGTACTTCAATATTTCACCAAGTAGGAGGCTTTGGTGAAGCAACAAGTTGAGGCAGCTCGAGCTAAGCTCAAGGTCATCGAAGTAGAGCTGCCCAGATCAGAGTGACTCTGGATGAGTCACAAGTGAGTGTTGGGGGCTTGTTGGCGCTTCACCGGTTTTTGAGGAAACAATGGTCATGTTTGACCATTTTTGGAACTTTGATAGGCTGGTTGAAGACAGAGCGCCCAGGCGAAGCAAAGATCATGGGATCTCGCTCTTTTTGCGGGCTTTTTGCGTCTTTTAGGGTTTATGTAATGGGTATGGGATGTCGGCCCATGGGTTTACCCATGATTAGGCCCCTTTTTGTAATGTATAAATAAGTATCTAGGCGATGTAAGTAAAAGCCATTTTTGAAGGTCATTGGCTTAGTGCATGACTAGCTAGCTTTGTGTTGTTGTGTTGAGGCTTGCAGAGCTAAGTGCAAGTGTTTTGTAAGTGCTTTGTGTGCAGACTATGTAAGGATTCATGCTTTGATATGATTAGGGGAAGGAGGATTTGGTGGGGTGCGCGCAGATATCCTATCCTTTTCGGAGTTGGATATGTGGCTTGGTGCATGTAAGAATACTAGAAGAAGCTAATAAATAAGAAGAAGAGTTGGTGGACAAAGCCCCACAATGGGGTGAACCACGTATATTCTGTGTTGATGTGCTTTGTGCAATGATGTTCTTGTTATTTATGTATCTATTTTCGTAGTGCATTGTTCTTGATATATGATAGTTAGATCTATGAATGCTTAGTGCTTTACGATGTGAATGAATGTTAGATCTATACTTATGCTAAGTTATTAGATACATTAGATCTTGATTACTACTGCATTGATCTACAACTAGAGTTAACCTGCGATGTGAATAAGAGTTAAAGACTAATGAATGTTATTGGATAAGTGTTATGTTAAGTATTGTGATCACAGATCTATGTCCCAGCTAGGTTATAGACACTTGAGTCTTGCAACTCCCCCTGCCTCTACCTCGGGTGAGACTTCATCTGCTTCGCAGGTGTTTCTGAAAGGGCCTGTAGTTAGGGATTTTTTGGTGCGTTGTTGAAGCATTGAACCTTGGGTCTACCCATGTGCCAACAACCTACCAAATGAGGGGCGAAAACTTGGTTGTCACTAATTTCTATATTCAGGATGGGATGTTGTACCATCTACGCCATCTCTGTGTTCCATCTAGCGAGTGAGCAAAGCTTATTTAGGAATCCCACTATAGTCGGGTGGTAGGACACTTCGACATCAAAAAGACAGTGGCAATATTGTAGAAACATTTATACTGGCTGAAACTTCGACAGGATGTGGGAAAGTATATCTAGTCCTATTGGTCCCTTCATTTTTGGTTAGAAGTTGCACAAGGAGGACCACAGTCCCAGTTTTGGTCAAAAACGAGTTGCGCAAGATACAAAATTGCTGGACAGCGGAGCAAGTAAAGAAACAAAAATCAGTTGCGAAGCGGGACAACGCAACGTCAGCAAGGTAAAAGCAGTTACAACAAAACAAGGACAAGAAAGCATGCGGAGCCCAAAACCAGAAGATTCCACTCAGCCTATATATGAGATGCATATTATTGTAAAAGGGTTGGGTTTTCTGCTTTTATTGTTGGGTATGGTTGGGTGTAGTTGCTTGTCTGTAGGGTTTTTTCATATATGGTATAGAGTGCACAAACAAAAAAATGGATCTGTGACTATAACTTGTATACATTTTGTGGAAAAGGGTAGTTAGAGCTCTATGACATGAGTCTGGAGCAAGAATTTTGTAACAGAGTACTAATTTGTATCTAAGAAGCTTTGTTGATAATATATAAAGAAGGAACTAAAATTTTGAAATTATTGTGTCATTATGTGTGCATGTTTATGAATTGCCTCCTTCCAGTACTTCTTTATGATTAATAAGATCAATATGTTGTCTTTGTTTACAATTTTTTTCGTAACCTGAATGTCTTTAGTTCCAGTATGAATGAGTTCAGATATGTTTTGTGGTTAGTCTATCTTGCGCAAGATCAGGGTGAATCTTGAAGTTTCGGGAAACCCACCTAAGTATTCTCCTTGCCCTTCCCTATCTTTCTGTATTGGTTGTGCTTTGGGTGAGACTCCTTCTCTTCAGAGGATATGAAAATGCCAACACTCTAGACTACTCAATGCCTTTTGTTGGTAACCTGAGAAGGAACATGGTCTGATCAATTCTGTGCCAAAAAAATGGTTCCATTTTTGGGACTTGCGTTAAAAGGGAACTTGTAGGGAGAATGCTTCCACAGATTCACAGATCTGATATTCACCAGTGGTGGGAGAAAAATTGTGACACCTTCATATGGAAAGAAGTAGAGACGAGAGGAAAAAACTATGAAAGATACATGGGAGGTTGTCTTTTACTCAGAAATATCGAGTGACCAGTATGAGCTATTCTAAGTTATGTTCCCAGAAGAATTTTTCCACTCGATAGATAGGCTCCAAGAAGCTCCAGAATTCCAAGAACAAGTCAAGAAGAGTTGCTCTTGGGATACATAAAATATTGCAAAACGTCATCGAATGGATCACCTAGTAATGTGAGTGATCAATTTCTGGGTCAATACAACATTAGAAGGGTATATTATCGAATTTACAACTGAGAATCATCAATATTTTTCAAGGGAAGAAGCAAATTTCAAGAAAGACACAAGGGGAAGACTGTTGAAAGAAATTCCCCTGTGGATTAAGGTTTTCTTGATGGAGGAGGGGATGTTTATTATGTCCCTGAATGAGATGGCAACGTAAACACCCTTGCTTGGGGTGGGGTGATTTTGGGGTGGATTCATGGCCTGAGAGGGGTGAAAAGGTTCTTTGACAAATGGAGGAGCAACAAAAAATGGACTCAAGAGATGAGAGAGCCTTGAAAAGAGCCGCCATAGTTGAGAAGTGGTGGCACAGTAGGATAAAGAAATCAATAAAATAGTCTGAGAAGTTGTGGAAAGAAGTCGAACCAGGAAAAGTCGAGGAAGGATAGAGGGAAGAGTTGTGAAATATGAGAAGATAGGAAAGAATGGTCAGTCAAAGATTAAGTGAGAGAGAAGCGCAGAGAAAAGGAAGTCCCCGGGAGGGTGGAAGGGAAGGAGAACGTGTAGTAGTATGGGAAAAGGAATTTGACATGGATCTTGAAGAATAAATAGAATATTCATCCCCGGTGCTAGTAAATATCGGGAATCCGGCTGAAGAGACTGCTCCAGAGGATGAGAACGAGACCCCCCAGATCAAAGAAACTAGCCCTGAAGCCAGTGGCACTAGCCCCGAATCACCCATACCCAAAGTGTATTCTATACAAGTGGTAAATTCTATACTACCTCCTTATGATATTTATGTTCCAGTATAGTCAGTCAGTCAGCCACAACTAGGAAGCACGAATACTGGGAGGATATTGGGATCCCCTAGTAGATTGCAACTAGGACCGTTAGGTTTTATTTTGGTAGGATAAGTAAGATCAACAATGGATGGTAATGCGGGAGGTTCGATTGCTCGATACCCATAATTATGGGGTAAGGGAGACGATGATTTTGAGCATCATTGGTTCCTATGTGAAGCAATATGGAGGTCAAGAGGGACTCTATATGCGAATAAATTGGTTGATTTCTAGACTACCTTGAGAGGCCATGCTCTCAAATGGAACATGAAGTCTATTGATCCAGGAGTAACATGAGTACAAGGTCAAGCATTCACACTTGACCAGGTACGAACAAAGTTCATAGAGGAATTTAAGCTACCTCGGTAAGAACAACAAGCTCTATCTAAGTGCGGGAAATTCAACAAAGGGAAGGTGAATCGACCTGGGAATATAGCCAGAAGTTTAAAGATGATATAGGAAGGTTAGTGCATCCGATCCATGAAGAAAATCAAAGAGAATAGTATATCCAGGGATTGCTACCTCTAACATGGATTTTGTTAACGTAACAATGGATAGCCACTTTGACAAATGCCTTGGAACAATCAATGAACATTGAAGCCATGGAAAGATATATGGGAAGAATGAGAGTGACTAGACCCCCAGTAGATGCAAATTTGGCACAACTACAAGGGAAAATATTAATGGTTACAGAGAAGATTCAATAATTGATGATACCTAGACCAGGATGACCGCAAATCTAGTGTATTGGATGTTACATAGAAGGACATATGGTGAATGAATGTCCACAAGTAAGGGGAATGGGACATCCTCATAATCCGATGGGACCCTCACCAGGACCCACAAGAGGATTTGCACAAGTATTCGTGAATTTACCATTTCATACCCCAACCCCATATCATGATTTTCTAGGTAATCAAGTAGTGCCATCAATTGAGTATTGAGATATTTTCCGAATCCATGGGCATGGGCCAAGACAATGCCCCATTATTCAAAAATATTCAACAATACTGAATACTGTGCTATGAATCAGTGTAGAGTGTTGGATGCACTTGCAGACAGACTGGATCGAGAATCATTTAGGGTGAATGAAACCCCTCAGGTGTAACACCCCATGGTCGAGCCCCTGTTGAATTGTAATTATGTTTATAGGCTGGTGAGCCAAGTGTTTATAAGATGGAAGACTATGTGTTTTATTAGGCCAGAGATCCCATATGCTAAGGCCAATGAGCCTAATTTTTTATATGTAAATAATCACATCATTAATAAAATTACATCGTTGTGTGTAGATCGACCATGAAGAAAGAGTTATGGGGGAATAATCTCCACTAGGTAGGGAAAGGGAAGGGGCTAAGTGTATAGGAATAGGGGCTAAGCTAGAGGGCTTACCTCTAAAGGAATAATATTATATTATTATTTCCTAGAGGCTAAGGTTTGACATAATCATGTTTTCCTAAGTTTCTAGGGAAAGAGAACGAGTGTTAAGTGGAGCTCATGTAGCTTCAGGAAGACATGTGTCAACCTGGGCGCATGTAGTTTTTAGGTGGGAAAGTCAGCTTGTTGGGGGTTCCCTCACCATTCTCACAATGGCCACCACTCTGGAAGTTAGACATAATCCCCACTTATGCACACACTTAGACAGGGAGAGCCTTGAAATAGCCAACCATTGCCTCCATCCTCGATCTCTGCAACTTATGAAACCCACACACCCATGTTATGAAGCTAACCTTTGTTTTCCTACGAAGCACAACATGACTGGGTAGTGTCTAATCAATATCACGCCTTATCCTTTGTTGTTTCTACCTGCGTTTTCTCTGGACTGGTGTGGCATGTTTTCATTACTAGAGACCATGCCCATTTTTTGTTGCAGAGGTTACCGCTGGACATAGGAGCTGGATAGAAGGGGCAGGTTGTCTGGCCTGTGAGAAACTCTCTCCAGGTGAGAGAGTGTGCTCAGGAAGTGAGTTCTCCTAGAGGGAGTCCCATAGTATCTACAATACTCTTAGACTTCCGATCGAGCTTAATGTTGAAGCCCTGGAAGGTGTACACTCTTGGGGTGGGACATGTGTGTGGGGAATGAGGGTCTATGGGCTGTGGGCGTAAGTGGCTCCTGGGAGAAAATCCTTCCTGTTCATCTGTGCAAATTTCCTATTGTCCTTTCCAAGCTTAGGAATCCCTTTCCCAGTGGAGTTTAGTCTTAGCTCGGGAGTGACCCACTTCTGAGCATGATGAGAAGCATGGTCTAAGGCTGGGAGGTTCGTGGAAGGTATGCACGCAATTGGTGGTCATATATTAAAAGACAAGTACCAAATATTTGTTCTCTGTATGATGGGTATCTTGAAATCAAGTTATAATGTTATTAGAATTGTCTGTATATATTGCATGTATGTTTTAATGTTTATTTTGCATGAATAGGTGTATGAACAAAATGTTATAACTATCAAAATTGCATTAGATAGATATGTATATAAGTATATATGGTATCATAGCATGAAAGTTATTCGGTGGTATGGCATGGCATGTCAGTTTAAGGTCAAGAATGTCACAAAATGGAATCAGAGAAGAAAAACAATGATACGATTGTTTAGGTAGCATTACCCAACAGAGGTTTGAGGGTCAGGGACATTATAGAATGGTATCAGAGCCACGATTTCGACACTGAGCCTGGATGGGCCATGTTAGTGGTTAATGAGACAAAGGTTTTAGAGTGAATTGTTGTAGAGACATACAAAAATAGAAGTTCAGAGCTTCACTGGGATTGTGTTCAGAAGCTCAGGAGGTATAACGGTTTATGAAATGGAAAAAAAGAAAGAAGCCACAACAAACATTGTATTGGGCCGTGAAGTTTGAATTTGGGTTGTAGGATATATTCAGGAGAAACAAAGTATTCTAAGGTAAAACCTTCCGAAGCTTGAAGTCCCGAAGTCCGGATTTAATCTGGACCGTTCATCAAAAGAGACATGTGTCAACAGATTAGCTAGTTTGGGAATTCAACGTTCTGGAGAAATGGGGTGTGCTAAGGTGAATTCTTCCGAAGTCCTGAAGCCCAAAGTCCCGAAGTGACGTGGCATGATGACGTCACCCAGGGGGATGTGGAATTCCTTAGTCCTACCATGAGTCAGTCAGAATGGAACTTTGACGACCTTGTTGGACCAAAATCAATCTAACACGTGGGGCCACGTGTTGCCACCTTAATTGTTGACAGTTATACAATGTGGACCCTAGAAGATAAAGTAGTTCAGAAGTTCATATTTGAAGATACTTGAGGAATGAAAGTAAAAAATATCCCGAAGCCCGAAGTCCTGAAGTGACGTGGCCTGATGACATCACCAAGGATGACATGGACACATGGGATGTGTGCCACATGTCAGTGATTTAATAACCTTTGGAAGATATTAACGCCAGTTAGAATGTGACACATGTCACCCATCATATTGGGCAGTGTGTTCGCTTATAGTATTCCGCCAAATGGCACTCTTCTTGAGCATGGTTAGTGGGGCCCCTGATGGTCGCAGGGGATGTGTGGCACCAAATCCTGCACTTCATAGGATAGCCACTTCAGAGGAAAGTGGGTTCACATGGGTTGAGAACTCCCAAAGGCCGAAGAATCAAAGTTCATCACGACCGTTGACAGTCGTGGATGCGTGTTAGAAGATCTGACACTTTGGAGAGTTTTCACTCCAGAGGTTTTTGGCATTGAAGGCTTTGGAAACCCTGAAGCATGGAGCCCCGAAGATGATTGTGGTCGTTGATTTGGGTAGAGAGTGGGGACCATTGATTCCTCTCACGTTAATTGTAAACTTCACAAGTTCATAGTTTGGGAGATTGGCATTGCAGTGAGTTGAAAACACTCAAAGACCGAAACTCTGAAGCACAAAGTAAGTTCCCAACTATTAGCGCTTGGTCACAACCATGGTCACACATGAGTTGAGGGTTGTAGAAAAAGGGGATAACACCTGAAAGTGAATTTTAAGAACAAAGAAGGGCTCGGAGATAGAATCGTGGGGATTCTTAATCGACACAGAACTGTCAAAAATAGAGTTTGATATTATTTGATTGAATTATATTGTTTAATTTATTATGGAGAATTATTAAGTCTATTAGCCTGACAAAAATCCAGTTTACTACACATTTTTGTAGCATTACCAATTGTCATAACCGAACATACTTGTTACCTTGTGAAGATAAATGGAGGAATCACATGACGCTTATAGTTCGGAGGATGAATTTATAGGAATGTATGTCCATTTGGGAATTGAAGGAACAAACCCCAATGGGCATGGAGAAGAAATAGATAAATAAGTGAGCATGATGAAAATCATTAAGAATTTGAAAAAATATGTCCAAATTCACCAGGGAGATAACAAAAGTCTTATGAGAGCCAGGGAGAAACAAGGAGAATTCAATATCAAGCTGATGCGGAGCCTAGAAATTGGATAAGGAAAGTGGATCCAGTAAATCAGGAATTCACAAGACCCCTGATGAGGAAAGAAGAGGAAGAAGTGGTAGCAGACATCACCAACACTTCCAAAAGCATTCCCATAAGAGAGCACATAGTAGCTCAAGTCCATCCCCTATCGAGAAGCATAGGAGATCTAATGTGGATGAGCTGAAGGGTTAAATGAATAAGATCGAACCTCCTACTTTTTATGGAGAGCACAAGAAAGATGAATATGTTGAGGCATGGCTGTTGGGCAAGAGGAAATATTTCCAACTGCAAAATTACTCTTCTCATGTAGAAGGAAGAATTTCCATCTATTAGCTAAAAGGAAAGGCGTCCATATGGTTGGATCAACTTGTTCAAGTGCAACACCTCAAGGAGAAAAATGTGACTTGGAAGGAATTCAAGAAACATTTTGAAAAGAAGTACTTAGCCAAGAGATACTATGACAAGAACATGAAAGAGTTCTTTGAACTTAAACTGGGCAGCATGACTATAGATGAATATGAGAAGAGATTCATGGATTTGTTGAAGCATGTCCCCTTCATCAAGGAAGAGAAATTTAAGATTCAAAGATATCTGAGTGGGCTGACATCTTTCATCAATGAAAAGATCTAGTATGATGATCCTAAAACTATGGAAGAAACCATAAGAAAATAAAAATGTTTATTTGATCAACAAAATGGGAAACCTATTTTTGGAATATTTGGGAAGACAAGAAGAATTTTAAAAGGGAGCAGAGGCAGAAGGGGAACACACCACCATTTTTCATAAGTAGTCCTCAAGGACAACCAATTTTGAGAGAGCTCAGGATGGCTGAGGTAGGTGAGCAAAGGCCAAGGAAGACACCTATGGAATGTTGGGGTTGTAAAGAAGATCATAGGTATAGAGATTGTCCTCACATAAGTCACAAAGTGAGTTGTTCACAATGTTCAGCAAGAAGAAATGGTAGAGGACATGGGCATAAGAGTACCAAGGATCTATGCATCCCTGGACAACAAGCAAGATAAGTTTCAATCACACATGATTGAAGTCGAAGGTATGATCAATAACCGTGCCCTTACTATTTTAATTGATTTAAGGGCTAGTCATGACTATGTAGATCCTAAGGTAGTGGAAATATTTCAATTCCTAAGAAGAAAGCATGGGAAATATTGGTTGGTGTAGCTGGCTATAGGATCCAAGAGAAAGGTTGTTGAGTTGGTTAAATTATGTCTAGTGGGCATGAATGGACTGAGTACCAAGGCGGATTTGAACATCTTTCCTTTGGGATAATATGATTGCCTAATTGGTACGGATTGGTTGGACCAACACCATGCCATATTAGACTGTCATAACAAAGAATTCACTTGCATGTATCAGGAATTAAATCAGAGAGCAGTCCAAGGAATTCCCAGGGAAGTTACTATCTGGGAAATATCAGCAATGAAGCTAAAGAAGTGTTACAGGAAGGGATGTCAAATATTTGTAGCCCATATGGAGGAAGCATATAAGGATAAGGTGCCAAATCTGGAGGATCATGCAATCCTAGAATATTTTGAAGATGTGTTCAAGGAGGTACCACGACTATGTCCAAAGAGATATATTGATTTCTCTATAAATTTAATGCCTGGAGAAGCTCTAGTATCAAAGACTCCCGAAAGAATGAGTACACCAAAGCTAAAGGAGTTACAAATGCAGCTTGAAGAACTTATGAAGAAAGGGTATATACACCCAAGTGTGTCACCTTGGGGTGCCCCAGTCTTGTTAGTGAAGAAGAAAGATGGGACATTGAGATTGCATCGATTTCAGATAGTTGAACAAAGTGACTATAAAGAAAAAGTATCCTCTACCAAGGATTGCTGATCTTTTCGATCAATTGAAGGATGTAGGGATATTTTCAAAGATATATCTCAGGTTAGGATACCATCAGGTAAGGATTAAAGATGAAGACATCAACAAGACCGCCTTTAGGACAAGGTATGGTCATTATGATTTCACAATGGTGCCATTTGGGTTATAAAATGCGCCAGTTGTTTTCATGTGCCTAATGAATGGTGTTTTCCGAGAATATTTAGACAAGTTTGCAATTGTCTTTTTGAATGAAATCCTTGTGTATTCCAAGTCAGAATAAGGGCATGGGAATCATTTGAGGATGGTGTTGCAAATGATAAGAGAGCATCAGTTGTATGCCAAATTGAGAAAGTGATCATTTTATCAAAACATAATTCACTATTTGGGGCAAATCATATCTGAAGAAGGGATAGCAGTGGACCCTGAAAATATTGAGTCCATTAAACGGTGGAAAACACCTAAAAATGTGATAGAATTCAGATCCTTCATGGGTCTAGCTAGCTACTACAGAAGGTTCATTACAAGGTTTTCGAGAATAGCTCACCCCATCACTTCCTTGCAAAGTAAGGAGAAGAAGTTTCAATAGAAAGAAGAATGTGAAAAGAGCTGTCATCAATTGAAGAAGTTGTTAACAAGTGCTCCGATTATGAATATCGCAAATCTGAATGAATATTTCATGGTTTGCACAGACACATGCAAAGAAGGACTAGGAGGAGTCCTTAGTCAAAAATGATTTTTGATATGTTTCAAGTCCAGAAAATTGAAAGAGCATGAAAGGCTCTATTCCACTCATGATTTGGAGTTGGATTCCATATTGCACGCTTTGAAGAAATGGAGGCACTACCTCATGGGAAAGAGGTTTGAGTTGAGGATAGACCATAATGGTTTGAAGTACATGTTTGATTAGCCTACTTTGAATGCTAGGCAGAGCATATGGTTGGAATTCCTCTGTGAATATGACTTTGATATCAATCATATCAAAGGAAAGGAGAACAAAGTGGTTGATGCACTCAGTAGGAGAGTTCATGAACTGCATGCTACAACCATTAGCATGTATCAGACAAATCTTAAAGGAAAAATTTCGGAGGCTGCAAAAGTTGATTTGCAATACATGGAATTAGTAACTAAATTGCAACAAGGTAAAATGCATCAGAAATATGAAGATTACGAACTGGGAATTGATGGAATTATCTTGTACAAAAACAAAGTTTATGTACCTAGTTCTCTTGAATTGAGGAGTGCGATTTTAAAAGAGATGCATAATGTACCTTATGTGGGACACCTAGGATATCAAAAAACAATTTCAGCAGTCAAGAGCCATTATCATTGGCCATGTATGAAGAAAGAAATTGCATAGTACATTTCCAAATGTATGGAGTGTCAAAGGGTCAAAGCTGAGCATAGACACCCAGCTAGGTTGTTACAACCATTAAACATCCCTGAGTGGAAGTGGGAAGTGGTGACAATGGATTTCATCACAGGATTACCCAGAACAAACAAACAACATGATTCCATCATGGTGGTGGTAGATAAGCTCACGAAGGCCACCCATTTTATTCCATTGAAGACTACTCACAAGGAAACTGATGTTTTTGATATTTATATGAGGGAAATAGCATGCTTGCATGGCATTCCCAAGACAATTATGCATGACAGAGACCCAAAGTTTACCTCAAAGTTTTGTAGAGGATTATTCAAGGGGTTCAGAACAAACCTGAACTTCAACACAACTTATCATCCTGAGTTTGATGGACAAACATAAAGAGTTAATCAAGTGATATAAGATATGTTAAGAATGTATGTGATGGAAAAACTATCTAAATGGGAAGATTATCTACACCTGGTAGAATTTTCCTACAACAATGGTTATCAAGCATCACTAAAGATGATCTTGTTTGAAGCACTTTGTGGAAGAAAGTGCAACACCCCAGTAAGATGGGACAAACCAGCTGATAGGGAATTGGTTTGGCCATAGTTTCTCAAGGAAATGGAAGAGCAATTGTTAAAGATAAAGCTAAATTTGAAGGTTGCCCAAGACAAGCAGAAAATATATGCAGACAAAGGAAGAACCCACAAGGAGTTGAAAATGGGTGAGAATGTTTTCCTGAAGGTGAAAGCCAACAGAATTTATGATCCAGATGGATATCACTAGCCACCCACCTTTTCCAACTGGCTCAAAATAGTTTTTTGACAATTTTGGCAATTTACTATTTTTAGTAGTTTTAACTTTCAGGGAAATTTTCAGGGCCTAAATGAAGTTTTTTCAGGATCGAGCTCCTCGATGATAGTCAAAGGAATGATTGATCCCCAAAAATGAATCTCCTCGATGATACCTTTCCAATGGGATATCACACACCTAAAACGTAGATCGTATGCAAAAGTTACGACCCCGGGAAGTTGATGTACTAACTTACCCAAACGGGGCCCACATGACTTTTGGCGCTTCATCTCCTAGGGTTAGGTTTTTGGATTTCTATGGTTTTGGGAATTCTTGTTTATTGTAAAAATTCCTTCAAATCCTCATTTTAATCTTCTTCTTTCAAATGCACACAACCGTCACATCTCTTCTCAAAGATAAGCCGCCACCATTCTAGCAAGCTTGTTTCCGCTGCATTTTACAGTTTCAGCTTATTTCGTTATTGAATAGAAAACCAGTTTTATTGTATCTTTGTTATTTTTTGTTAAGAACTTGTTAATAATATATATTCATTTCATTCTTCTCATAAAATATGGATCATTGGTATCAGAGTAGTCTTCTCCTTGTCGTCTTAATGCATGTCCCCAATGAGGTCGGAGTACAAAGAGTTGGGTCTCGAGCTTGTTTCTCTTGAGGACAGAAGATCTCGCATGCCCAAGTAACCTCTCATGGTAGGAGAAAATAAATATGATGGGACAAGATATCATTTCAAACTATTGATTGAGGAATCCGTCACACAACAGAGGAATGAGATGATGGATAGTTTCATGCAAATCCTTCAACGGCTACCAACAGGCGATGCATCTTCTTCGAACAGAGGCACCGCCCCCTTCAAGGTACAAATAAAGTTCGATATTCCTATATTTTATGGTAATATAGACGCATATGCTATAGAAAAGTGGTTGAATCTACTAGAAGTATATTTTTCTATACATAACTTTTCGAATAGAGAAAAGATTACTTTTGCGCTCCTCAAAGTCGTTCCCCATGTCAAAGATTGGTGGGAAAATTTCTGTGAGCAAAAGGAAATAGAGGAAAACTCATTATTTCCAGTCACGATGACCTAGGAATCCTTCAAGGATGATATGAAGGAACATTACTACCCTGTTGGAAGTTATGACGACCTGTATACCAAATGAACCACACTGCGGCAAGAAAGAGACCAAGCAGTGCCCGATTTCACAAATATCTTCCATACCTTGCGCACCAAGCTGGGTATCAAAGATTTGGAGCGACATCTGGTGCTCAAGTATCGAGGTGCTCTGCATAGATACATCTATGCCTAAATGGAATTTCTGGACATCTCATCCTTAGGCGCGGCCTACCGATATGCCGTCAAAATCAAGTAGAAGCTCAAAAAAATGACACAACAATTTAGGCCTGGGAACCCCTCACAACAAAAGTTGAAAAAGGTCAGCCCCAACCCACAGAACAAAGGATAGAGAAAATATGGATAGTATCAGGACAACCATTCCAATGCATAAGAAAATAAGGACACTGGAAAGACAAAGAAAGATACCGGGAAGTAGTGTGACTTCCATAAGAGCCCTTGACATAACACTGTTGAATGCTGATCAAAGCACTCGTTGGTGGACGAAGTGAAAGCATCTGAATCAGATGTGGATTCTGACTCTGAGACAGAACCAGAAAGGGGAATATGGATCATTGACATAGAACCCAGTGCCACCGTTGCTACCACCAAGCTTCAGCCTGGTGAACCAGACGAGCCAGAAGAAGGAGAACGCCTCTTCCATTCACAAATGTGGGTAAAAGGCACCCTTCTGCACTTCATCGTTGATAATGGTAGCCAAAAGAACCTTATCTTAGCAAAGGTCGTCAAGTGACTCACCCTGCCAAAAACGCTGCACCCACAACCCTACACCATTGGATGGCTCCACCAAGGAAGCGATCTCTACATCAGCCAACAGTGTCGACTGGCGTATGACATCAAGCCCTTCAAAGACGAGGTATTATGTGATGTTTCTCCTCTCGAAGTTTGTGATGTTCTTTTGGGCCAAACTTATTTATGGAAATGTCATGTTGTATATGAGTCTCGACCTCATAGTGTTATTATTACTTTGAACATGAAATTGTACATGATCCCCGAGGTAGTCCCACCTAGTGTTATTTCCTTGATCTCTGCTAAGAAATGCAGGAAGGTCATCTCTCATATGGGAAAGTTTGTCTTCTTCGTGATTCGCTCTCATAATAAGAGAAATATCACAACCACATCCAGGGTCTCTGCGGCCGACCTCTCCACATAGCAGAAGAAAGTAGATAAGGTCGTGGAAGAATACTCAGATATATTCTCCTCACCTACAGGGGTACCTCTACACTGCTAGGTCAAGCACCCCATTGATCTGACCCCTGGCGCACTGCTTCCCAATGGGCTCGTATATCACCGCTCTTTGTTAGAGAATGAGGAGATCAATCGACATATCCAAGAACTGCTCCACAAGGGGCACATTCATTCTAGCTCACTACCTTGTGGGAGCCCAATCATGCTGGTACAAAAGAAATATGGAACCTAGCGACATTGTATTGATTACCGGGATCTGAATAAAATAATAGTCAGAAATCGATACCCGATTCCCCGAATCGATGACCTCCTTGATCAACTCACGGGGCCAAATACTTCAGTAAGATTGATCTGAAGTTTGGCTACCACCAGGTCCCGATAGAATAGACATATGTATGTAGGACCACCTTCAAGTCAAAGGAAGACCTTTTTGAATGGTTGGTCATGCCCTTTGGTTTGACAAATGCTCCAACCACTTTCATGAGGATGATGGACGTATCTTGCGACCATTCACCAATACTTTTGTAGTGGTGTATCTGGATGACATTCTAATTTACACCAAGACTTGGGCCGAACACTTGCATCATATTCAACAGGTTCTGCACACCCTGCGACAACACGAGATATACGCCAACTTGGAAAAATGATCCTTCGGCATGGACAGGGTCCATTACCTAGGATAAATCATTGATCAACATGGTGTACATGTGGATCTAGCCAAGATCCAAGTCATCCGTGACTGGCCAGCCCCAACAACACTCACTAAGCTTCGGAGCTTCTCGGGCCTTTCCAATTTCTACTGCAGGTTCATGTTGGGATTCTCCCATATTGCATGGGCCCTCAGCCAAATAAATAGGGGTGGTGGTAAGGTGAAATTTGTGTGGGGTTGGTCCCAACAACAAGTGTTCGATGATTTGAAGTAGCGTTTATACTCTGCCCCAATACTTTCACTACCATACCTTTCGTATCCCTTTGAAATTGAGACAGATGCTTCATACTATGCTATGGGAACCATTCTCACTCAATACGACCACCTCGTGGCATATCATAGTGAGACACTGTCAGATACTATCCGTAAGTACCCTACTTACGACAAGGAAATGTACTCCATTGTATAATCCTGTCGCCAGTGGAGACATTACATTCTTGGGAAGGAGACAATCATCCACACTGATCATAAGCCACTACAGTTCATGCAGACATAGGGAAAATTGTAGAATGACCACCATCAATAGTGGTCCACATACTTGCAGCGATTCCACCTCAACATCAAGTATAAAATAGGAAACACCAATCATGTCGCTGATTGCCTCAGCAGATTTCCAGTCGCGACACTCACCACGATGCTAGACTCTTGCAGCCATGAGACATCTGGATGGCCCCAACTCTATGAGACAGACCCTGACTTTTCCACCACCTACCAAATGTTGGGTTAAAATGTAGTTGTCAATAATTTCCATCTTCAGGATGGGTTGTTGTGTCGCCTAGGCCATATCTTTGTTCCATCAAGTGAGTGAGCGAAGATGATTTGGGAAGTCCACTACAGTTGGGTGGCAGAACACTTCGGCGTCAAAAATATAGTGGCGATGATATAGAAACATTTCTATTGGACAAAACTTCGATAGGAGGTCAGGAAATATATTAGGTCCTGCACTACCTATGCTATTGCCAAAACCGACCACTAAGAAATAGGACCTATACACCTCTCTTCCTAGTCCTGACAGGCCATGGGAATCCATCTCAATGGACTACATGTCAGGCCTCCTGTCCACCAAGCAAGGAAATGACTGTGTTTTTGTGGTTGTTGATCGCTTTTATAAGATGGCGATTCTGGTTGACTACAAGAAGAGAATCACAATAGAGGCCACTGCCAAGCTCTTCTTTGAACGAGTTTGGGTACATTTTGGAATCCCACAAACCATTATCTCAGATTGGGATAGTCAATTTCTCAACACATTCTGGTCAAGCCTCTTGTCACTGCTGGACACCAAGATCACCAAATCCACGACCTTCCACCCCAAGACAGATGGCCAAACCAAGGTTGTAAATCGAATGATTGTTCATATGGGATGAGAGTCTTCCCTATGTCCAACATAGCTATAATCAATCCATGCATAGCTCAACCAGACACAGACCCTTTCAGGTGGGGTTGGGATTCCATCCATTGGGTCCCATAGATGTTTCACTTCCCCTTGCGATCACCTCAACCAACTCATCTCTTGCTCCAACTGAAGATGACAAAGCCACCCGATTCATTGAGCAGATCCAACACATCTACCAACAGGTTCAATATATCCTACAAAATCCTAATGACAAGTACAAACAATGCCATGATCACCATTGGGTGCCACATAAGTTTCAGGTGGGCGACAAAGTTTAGTTGCACTTGCAGAAAGAATGCCTTACAGGACCCCATTAGAAGATTTGCCCACTCCATTATGGGTCATACACTATCACCAAGGCCATGGGGACAATGATTTTGAGCTCAACATTCCTCCCTTCCTTGACTTGCACCCAGTGTTCAACATGGATCTCCTTCGCCCTTATTTCCCACCATTATTGGACACCTCAGAAGTAGCAGAACAACTGACACCAACAAAGATCAACCCTAAATGCATACAAAATGAATCCAATGATCATATTTTGGACACACAAATCAAGGGCACTCGACAACAAAGGATCCATCTTTATCGAGTCGTCAAAGCAGGGTAGCTCCTGCACCAAGGCAAGTGGCTCACCTGGGGCCAAATTCAACAAAAATTTCCTCATCTGATGGGGGACCTCAATGCAATGGAGAAAATTTCTTCCTAAGGAGGGAGGATTGATCCATATGGATATCAGTGGCCACCCAACTTTTCCAACTGGCTCAAAATAGTTTTCTGACAATTTTGGCAATTTACTATTTTTAGCAGTTTTAACTTCCGGGGCCATTTTGAGGACCTAAATGAAGGTTTTTCGGGATATATCTCCTCAATGATAGACAAAGGCATATTTATCCCAGAAAATGAATCTCCTTGACAATACCTTTCCAACGGGCTATCACACGCCTAAAACGGAGATCGTATGCAAAAATTACGACCCCGGGAAGTTGATGTACTAACTTACCCAAACGGGGCCCACATGACTTTTGGCGCTTCATCTACTAGGGTTAGGTTTTTGGATGTCTAGGGTTTTTGGCATTCTTTTTTATTGTAAAAATGCCTTCAGAGACTCATTGTAATCTTCTTCTTGTGAATTTGCACAACCCTCATATCTCTTCTTTGAGATAAGCCGCCACCATTCCAGCAAGCTTGTTTCCGCTGCATTTTATAGTTTCAACTTATTTCGTTATTGAATAGAAAACCAGTTTTATTGTATCTCTGTTATTTTTTGTTAAGAACCTGTTAATAATCTATATTCATTTCATTCTTCTCATAAAATATGGATCAAGTTCCCTTAAGTTGGGAAGTTGTTCCAAGTTGGCAACCAGATATTTTGGACAGTTTGAAATTCTAGAAAGCATTGGACGAATAGCTTATATTCTTGCATTTCCTGCATCCATGGCTATTCATAATGTATTTCATGTATCATTACTCAAGAAGTATATACCTGATGCTAATCATGTGATTGATTTTAATGTGATTTAGGTGGAGCAAGAAGATGCTTTGCAAGTGCAGCATGTGTGCATATTGTACTAGAGGAGCAAGCAACTCCATAATCGAGTCATAAAGCTTGTAAAGGTTCAATGGACCCGATACGGTCCTAAGGATGAAACATGGTAACATGAAGATACTATGCAAGCAAATTACCCACATCTTTTTGAATATTTTGGAAATATTTTTGTTGTTGTGTAAATAAGTTCCACTAAGGACAGTGCAAAAATAAGGGGAGGGGATTGTAACGCTCCAAGGTCGAGCCTATGTTAAATTGTAATTATGTTTATAGGATGGTTATCCAAGTGTTTATAATATGGAATAATTATTTGTTTTATTAGTCTGGAGAGCTCATATGCTAAGGCCAATGAGCCTAATTTTGTATATGTAAATACTCACATCATTAATATAATTACATCGTTGTGTGTATAATGACCACGAAGAAAGAGTTATGGGGGACTAAGCTCCACTAGGTAGGGAAAGGGAAGGGGATAAGTGTCTAGGAATATGGGCTAAGATAGATGGCTTACCTCTAAAGGAATAATATTATATTATTATTTCCTAGAGGCCAAGGTTTGACATAACCATGTTGTCCTAAGTTCTTGAGGAAAGGGAACAAGTGTTAAGTGGAGCTCATGCAGCTTCAGGAAGACATGTGTCAACCTAGGCGCATGCATTTTTTAGGTGGGAAATTCAGCTCGTTGGGGGTTCCCTCACCATTCTCGTGATGGTCGCCACTTTCAAAGTCATCCATACTCTCCACTGATGCATGCACTAAGACGGGGAGAGCCTTGACATAGCCATCCATTGCCTCCATCGTTGATCTCTACAAATTCTGAAACCCACACACTCGTGTTATGAAGATAAAAAAAAATTTCCTATGAACCACAACAGGACTGTGTAGTGTATGAGCAATATCGCGCCTTATCCTTTTCTGTTGCTACCCACATTTTCTCTGGACTGGTGTGGCTTGTTTTCATTACCAGAGCCCATACCCAAATATTGTTGCGGAGGTTATCGCTGGACTTAGGATCTGGATACAAGAGTCAGGTTGTCCAGACTATGAGAAAATATCTCCAGGTGAGAGAGTGTGTTGAGGAAGTGAGTTCTCCTCGAGGGAGACATGTAGTAGCTACAATACTCTGAGACTTCTAGTCCAGCTTGTTGCTGAAGCCCTGGAAGGTAGGTGGACAATCGATGGAATTGTGATAGTGAAGGTGTACACTCCTGGGGTGGGACATGCATGTGGGGAATGAGGGTCTGTGGGCTGTGGGAGTAAGTGGCTCCTGGGAGAAAATCTTTCCTGTTCATCTGTGAGACTTTCCTATTGTCCTTTCCAAGCCTAGGAATCCATTTCCTGATGGAGTTTAGTCCCAAATCGGAGGTGACCCATTGTTGAGTGTGATGATCAGCGTGATCTAAGGTTGGGAGGTTCGTGGAAGGTATGCACGTAGTTGGTGGTCATCTATTAAAAGATAAGTACCAACTATATGTTCTCTGTATGATGGGTATCTTGAAATCAAGTTATAATGTTATTAGAATTGTGTGTATATATTGCATGTATGTTTTAATGTTGTTTCTGCATGATTAGGTGTATGAACATAATACTATAATTGTTTAAATATCATTAGATAGGTATGTATATAAGTATATATGGTATCAGAGAATGAAATTTATTCAGTGGTATGGCCTGGCTTGTTGGTTTAAGGCTGAGAATGTCACAAAATGGTATTAGAGAAGAAAAACAAAGATACAATTGTTTAGGTAGCATTACCCAACATAGGTTTGAGGTCTGAAGATGTTACATCAGGGACTAGGAAGAGGTCGAGGAGGTGGAGCTGGAGGAGACTTTAGAGGAGGAAGAACTTGGGGAAGAGGACCAAGTATATGCTATAACTGTGATGAGCAAGGCCACATGGCTAGAGATTGTCCTCATCCAAGACGACCATGGTGCTCTCACTGCAGAACCAATGGAAACACAACTGAATACTTCCCAGAACTAATTGCAAAATGGGAAGATCAGGTATGTCAATGAGGAAACAATCTCATCATTTCAGACATAACGAGATTTATTAGAGGAAAACTTCCCAATCTTAATATCATTACTTGAGGAGGAGAAAATATTGTAGTAGATGCTAACAATATACCTCAGATCCAAAAAGCAGCACCTAAGGAGGATAGGTATGATCCTTTGAAACAAAATCTATTCTTTAAAAATGCCATAGAAGTATTTCAGAATATCCTTGTCCCTGAGATGAAATAAAAACCCCCTCATCCTATCATTTACCCTAGGATTGTGCAAGTCCCTACTGCACCCTCTGCACCCAGAAATCTTGTAGTCACAATGAGACAACCTCAGCAGTCACAAAATGTAGTTGACCTTTGGTTTCAGTTAATTTCTAATATTCTTGGGAATGACCAGTTGACAAAAAATTTGCACAATGCAATGTACCTAGTTCTAGGAAATGAAGAATCTCTAGAAACAAGAATAAGGACTAATATTCTCAAGAAGAATACTTAGAGAGTATAGATAAGGAAAGTACGGACTAGAAAAGAGTTTATATTAGCAACCCAGCTATATGAGTTTGAGATTAAGGATGTTATGTTAGATATAGGATATTATGTTAACATCATGCGTAAAAATACTTGGGAAGCCTTAGGAAAACCCTAGTTGACATATTCCCCAATCCAGCTAATAATGGCCAATCAGTATTATATTTTCCCAATAAGAATACTGGAGAATGTGGAAATAGATGTTGCGAGAGTGAATATTGTAGCTGATTTTGAGGTGATCAAAATAATGGGGGACAAGGACCCTTATCTTGCACTACTTGGTATTGATTGGGCTTACGACAACTATGCAGTGATTGACTTAAATAAAGACACTATGAAATTTGAGGAAGATGGAATAAAAGTAGTTCTACCCTTGGATCCCTATGTAGGCCCTCGATAAACGGAGCTAATGAACAACAATATCGAGGGAGAAGACTTGGATCAATTGTACACTGTAACATCATAAACGAGAGAAGACTATATAAATCCTACTGCTAATGGATCAGTAAGTTGGAGGAGCATAAAATCAATAGATGAAGATTCAGAACTAGCATTTGAAAGTTGGCAGAAAGGTTCATATGAAATATTTTCAAGAAGATGCGCAACTGTCAGAGAAACTAGATGGGTTGGAACCGAGGTCAGATAAAACCCGATATATGATGGTACCTTAGAGCTTGACAATTTTTTCGTTAGCATGGAAGAAAAGATAGTGGAGGATCATGGGATCTCAGTGGTGGACTTATCCCTTTAGGACGATGTGAAGCAAGATATCCGATATATATTTCAAGATAAGGAGGATTTGGAATCAGAGATGTGGATGGATTTCCAAGTTGAGCAATTGTTCAATGGACAGTCTGATCCTAAATCACATATTGAACAATCCATGAGATAGTGGAAAGTTGCGGAAATACCATCTCGCTTCTGGGTTCAATTGTTTACTCATTCACTAGGTCCAATTATGAAATCTTGGTACATGCATGAAGAAACAAGAAGATAGACTAGTGATTGGAAAACGTTGGCAGATCAATTTTGAAATGACTTCTCATTTACAAGTAAGTACCCTGAGCTTAAAGTAGTCCTGCAAAGAATTAAAGAATTCCTTTTTACAAATAATGGTGAATGGAAATCATACCTAGTGGTATGTGAAAAGCATGGCCAAGAACTTCAGTCTAACCTTCACCTAGACTTGGAAATGATACCTATAGAATGTTATAAGATTGAGAAGGATTTGGAAAGCCCAGATGATTTAGAAGAATTGAGAAACTTAGCCATTAAGGAGATAGAAGGGAGCAGAGAAAGCCAGAACATTATACCCAACCAGACTGATGGTTCTTATAATATCATTAAAGTTGTGCAAAGTCAATATAGGAACTATAGAGCTGTTACACATCAAATTTACTCACTTCGATGGTGTCACAAGTGTCGTAAGTGTCGCATTTCGCTCACAAGTGTTGCAAGTGTCAGGGAAGCATACTGCTATGATTCCTATGTTGTGCCTATAACGACATCAGGAGGACACTTGGCACATGTCAAAGACTTGATTTGGAACAGGAAGAAAGGTTAACTAGGCTCATGAACCTTTTGCCATCTGAAAACACTCAAAAAACTAGGTTTTTGGAGGGGAGCGCTCCCCTATAGCTCTTCTGGGAGTGCTGGAGCCCCCCCCTCACACTGTTTTGGAGCATTATAAAGCTATCTGGCCATTCTGAGGGAGTGCTAGTGGCTTTAGAGAGAGATGGCGCCCCCCTAAAGCCTACTAGGGAGCGCTACAGTGCTCTGATGGCCCTTTTGAGGGAGCGCTGCCTATTATGGGCAGTGGTTAAGTGGTTGAGATGAATGGGGGAAGGATCCATTCATTCTTGGAAGGTAGTTGGATTCAAATCCCTAGTCCAACCATGATCTTAGGGTAGATCCTCAACTGAAGGAGGAAAATCCTCAACTTCCCCAAGGATATCTCAAGTGGTTAAAGCCTCTCCAAGGCTATATAAGCAAGATTTCTCATGGTGAAAGGGGATGGAAATGGAGAATTACACCAGACTTATGATCTCATAAGTGGTGCTGGAACAGAGGTGATTTGGAAGCAAGAGACCTATGATCTCATAGGGAACAATTTGTGAAGCTATCGTCATTCTGATCGTGGATTTTTTGAGCAAGGGATAGACAAGGAGGACTTGACGGGACTGCTGCAATCCATCTACAGTTGTAAGCAATGTTGTGTCCTCATTGATATAATTTGCTTGGCTTGTTTCTTTCTAATTCGTGTTCAATCTAGCATGAATTTGTATCTTTAGTAGATATATCTATTTAGGGATAACCTTGATAGAGTAGGAAGTGGTCGTACTTTGTTTATCTACAGGATTCACCGAGGAGCGAAAGATTGGAGCTCAACTCGGAGTGTGCAGGGACAAACGTCGATTAAAGATACTCCTCTTCTCCTTCCTTATCACACACTAGTCCAACTAGATCTAAAAGGAAGTTAGTGACCATGATAATCACTTTGTATCTTAGAGTTAAGAGTCTAGCTCTTTGAGGAGATCTACCTGTCCGCAGGGAGATTTTCCTACAACAAAAACTGGCGATCATACTGGGGATCGAATCGAAACTTTTGGTTTTGATTTTTCCTCATAGACCTTGTCTTACACTATGATTGTTTTCAGACCTTGTTCACCCCTTCATATCTGATTGCACTTGTTGGTTGACTCTTTACCCCATCACACTCAGCTTGACTGTCAAAATTCCATTGAAATTTTGGGTTTTTTGGACTTTTTCTGAGCTTTAGGACTCCAGTGCTCCCCTAACTTGTTAGTAGGGCACCAACGCTCCCTTAAGCTGTTGCATAGAGTTTTATAATTCCCTGGTGTCCCTTACACCAGAGCGCCAACCCCTTTTTATCAAAATCCCTTCAAAAAATTGCAATTTTTGGAGATCTAAACCCTGTTTTTCACTTGCTGAGCTGCTTTGAGATTCAATGCTTCTTCCCTTGACCTATGACATCCTTCATATTGAGAAGTAAACACCTTGTTGTTCATATTTTATTCCCTTATTCATTATTTTTGAGTTTTTGCTGTTAAGAGCTTGAAATCGATCCGCTGCTTTCTTCTCTCCTATCCGACTGAGCGGGAACTCTAGTGAAGGACATTAGAAGTCTGTGACTCTTCTCATATGGTTCTTTGAGGTCATCTGATCCAATTTATTTCTCCTTCCTTTTGCATTTTTTATTTTATTTCTCTTGTTTGATTGCAAAAGGGTGTGTGATTTGTGCGAAATCTGCATTTTCTTGTCCGAATCTCCTTGATATGAAAGAGTAGTTGGCAGGACAAGTTTTTCATTGAATTGATCATCATTCGCATGAAAACAACAAAGTACATCTTAATGATTAGTTTGCATATTAGTTTGCATTTCTGAAATGTTGTAGCATCATATTGGATTTGATTGAGAACAAAATTGATTGAGGGCATTCCCTATCATGTGTTTGATAGTGAAAACGACTATTCCTCTTTCCCTTAAATAGGTATTCATTGAAAAGAAACGATTGCTTATCATACTGCATGCATATTTTTGGGAATTGAGTCATCATTCCATCAGTTTCACTTTCGTACACCCTCTGAGTAAACAATAGCCATTAAAATCAATGCTTAACTAAAATTTATTAGACTTTTTACATCTTTGTTAGCAAACCTACATTAGTTTAAGGTGTAGGGCTTTGGAATAGGTTGAAAGGATAAATTTCCAAAGCTATCAAACAAACTTAGTATCTTGCGGCAGGGAGAGTCAAATCCAATTGTCGTATTAGTCTTCCTGGGATCCCCGTCTCACACAGGGGTTACGCACGAGGTCGCATTCAGGTGAGTTACGGAGATTATCCCTCCGTGGTTCAACTGTTTGTAGTGGTCGGATCGTATATTGGGGGTCACTGGAAGGTATACCCACGATTATGTGTGGGAGCCTTTTGGGTTTATTTTGTACTTTTTATCCTGCCCATACGTTCCGATTGGACTGTCGACTGTTCCTGCCCAAGGGCTGACTACGAATTGGTGACCTTAGTAGCCATAATCTTTAGGGTCTAACACAAGGTGACGGTGAAGGGAAGTCTCACTGTACCTGGAACAGACGTTGGTCAAACTCACTTGGGCTCCTTGGAGGGTAAATCCACAATTACTGCATGGAATCTTGCACCAAGGCATAAGTCCATTAAGCAGGTCACCAACATAACTGATCCACCCGCTCTATCCCCGCCCCTTCCTATTTTGATCTCGCAACGTTGGATTTCATCACCAACTAGTGGTTTCATCATGGGAAGGTTTTGTTTGATTGTTTGCTTCTCAGATTCTTAGCGTGTGTTGTTTGTTTTACTTAGTGGACCTTAGGTCGAGTCAGTTTTAATGGCATCGAATCCTGGGAGTACCAATGCAGGAACCCCTTCTCTTGGGGAACCTTATACTTTTCCTTCGTTTGGAAACTTTGGTCCTCCATATGTTGCCACACTGAGTCTTCCAAGACTCACTATTGGACTACCAGTTTGGTTGTTCCCCACTCCAGTGATCCCAAATCCTCCCAATGTTTCAGTTGCACCTAATACTTTGGATGTCAATACACCACCCACACATCAACCTCATGTCGAATTTCCTCCTTCTTCATCCATCAAGTCTCCTTCCATTTCTCCTTCTTCACCTAGTGAAATATCTAAAGCAAGTAGCTATGTTGATCAGAAGAAGAAGAAATGAAAAGAGAAGAAGAAGAAGAGCCCGAAAAGGACCAAGGCCCCAACAACATCAGATGTTGGCTCTAAGAAACCAGTTACTGTTAATAGTACTGGGAGTGTTTATGAGGTCAACAAGATTAAAATGAAGAATCCAAAACCCAAATTCCCTTGCAGCCTTTGTAAGGGTGACCGCTTTCTGAGGGATTGCCCCGGTCTTACCCAGGTTTTAGAAATGTGGTCCTCCAATCATCGGCCTCTGTCAGTCATGTCGATGATACCCCATCAATTAGTGATGTTAAGGTTGGTAAGAAGAAGAAGACTGTCAAATTACCTTGCATGTTATGTAAAGGTGATCATTAATCTCAACTTTGTCCTCGTATGGACGAGGCTTCTTCTCTTTTGGAAAAACTTCAACTTCCAAAAGGTTATCGTAAGATTTCCCCCAACCCATCGATAGTTGGTGGACTGGTCAATCCGGTTCCATCCCCGGTCAGTCCGGTTGATCAGGTGCTCAATCTAGTTTCCTCCTCGATTAAACCACAAACCCAAGTAGCTGATCCAGTTCTGTCATCGATCAACCCCGCTCTTCATCAAAAGATTGACACCAAAGTGGTCGATTTGTTTTCATCCTTGGTTGATCCCACTCTCCCATTAGAGAGTGACACCAAAGCGGTCGATCTATTTCCACCCGTCGACCCCATTCTTCCCTTAGCGAATGAAACTCAAGTGGTCGATCCAGTTTCGCCATCGGTCGATCCCATTCCTCCATTGTGGAATGTCAAAGTGACTGATCCAGTCCCTTCCTTGGTCAGTCCCACTCTTCATCTGAAGAGTGCCAAAGTGGTTGCTCCGGTTACATTATCGATCAATCCCACTCTTCCATTGAAGAGTGACAAAGTGATTGACCCATTCCCTTTCATGGTCAGTCCCACCCTTCCTCTGAAGAGTGCCAAAGTGGTTGCTCCGATTACATCCTCAGTCAATCCCACTCTTCCTCTGAAGAGTGCCAAAGTGGTCGATTCAAGTCCACCATTGATCGATCCTACTCTCCCTCTAGAGAGTAAATCCAATATTGTCCACATTTTTCTCTTTAATACAAACTCTACCGTGCTGGGGGGCATTCCTTGTTCTCCTGCGAAGCCCCTTCCAAGTAATGAGACCATCCTTTTTTATTGGGGTGCGCTAACTAGACCTCATCTTCCCTCTCACATTCCTTTTTAGATTACAGTACAGGTTTGTGGTCAGGACATTCCTCAAATGCTGATAGATGAAGGTGCGTCCATTAGTATTTTGTCCTCTGTTGCTTGTTATGCTTTGGGTTGTCCTCAGCTTGCGCTGGTTACCCATAATCTATTATCTTTTAACAGAAGAACTAGTCAACCTTTAGGGATCCTTCCTCAGTTTCCTGTAACTTTGGGAGAGAAAACTGTCTTTATCGATGTCATGGTAGTCTGAGACCCCTTGGATTTCGCTTTACTCCTTGGTTGGGATTATGTCTATGCTATGAAGGCTATTGTATCTACTCTTTTCTCATGTGATATCTTTCCCTCACAATGGAAGAATTGTGACTATTGATCAACTTTCATTCATCGACCGTGACTGGGTTACCTCCCTAAGTGGTTCTTATATGCAGACAGTATCGCCCCCGTCGCATGTCAATTATGTGGAATTGTCTCCCATGACCTCAAATTCCGATGATTTGGATCCGGTAGTTCACATGGTGATCTCTTCGGTAGGGCTATTAGAGCCTGATCTCCTTACCCCTGTCACGTCCCTCGACAAGTGTTCCTTCCAAAGTGATTATCTTCCATCCAGTGAAGATCTCTTTGAAGCCATGACCAAGTTTTGTCCCTTGACATGGTACCCTTCCAGAGCATTATCCTCTCGGAATCCATGATCAAGAAGCGATGAGCATAGTTTCTCTTCTATGTGGCAAGCTCATTAAAAAATGAAATAGAGGTCCTGAGCATAGTTATTTTCTTGTGTCAAGCTCGTTAAAAAATGAAACAGACACCTCTCTTAAACCTTCTTTTCATCCACCCTTCTCCTTTTTCTCATCCAGTCGAGAAATTGTTGACGACATCAAAATCGGTGAATGAATTGAATCTTGGAGGGCATGTCTCCAGCCTTTGATGTTCTTTCTAGAGTTACGCCACTAGCTTTCAAGCTGGGGGCATACCAAGATTAGTCTTTGTTCTTTCTCATGCTCGTAAATACATGAGACTGCATTCGGGTAGACTTTTATCTCTTTTTCGGACCTGTATGGATACATGAAAAAGGAACCCTCTGGAGTCCCCTTTAAGCTCTTTTCAGACTCTCTAAACATGAAAAGATTGCCGAGTGACCTTGTTCTCTTCACGCTCGTTAAAATATTTGAAGAAAACGTCTGTTGAGCGATAGTTTATCTCTTTTTAGGTCTCGTCAGACTACTTTACGAAAAAGAAACTGAGAGAGTTCTCTTTTAAGTGTTTTTCTAGACTCTATAATCATGAAAATCCTTCGAGTTTTCTGTCTTTGGACTCGTTAAAGCAAACATCGACAGGCCCATATGGGATTGAACCCTTAATTCTTCCAGTTCGTTAAACAAAGGAAGAGGAACTTACCGAAGGTGAGTTTTATCAAGCATGTATTATCCTCCTCAGGCTCGTTAAATTTAAAAGAGGTACTCGTCTATCTAGATGGGGGAAAATTTGAAAGAAGCAAGCCAAGCAGTCTCTTGAGAACATTACCAAGTAATTCTTAGAGTTGCCCTTGAACACGACACTTTGTCTTTTGCACGCATTTTAATCCACCGAACCTCTGCACTGAGCCAATTCTTTGAGTTTCTTTCACTCCTTTGGGTCACCTAACGTAAGTCATAGCATCCGCTGCATCATCAAGTTTTGGTCCATGTCAAGTTTCTGTTGTTGTGCCTCAATGTTCAAGGGAAGTATCCGCCTCGAGAGTCAACCATCACAAATATCTTGTCTGAATACCTATGTTATTCCATGTTCATTTGATCTACCAATTGCATCTCTATGTATGTTTCGTGTCGTTGATGGGGGATGCATCAAGGCCCTCCTTCGATGAGTCTATTCTTGTCGACTTCAACACATTATCTAGGAACTAGGCTTAGAAACCAGTTAGTACTTTGGAACCTGTATGCCTCAATGGTAGGCCTCCTCACGTCCGACAGTGGGTTTACATCATTGACCTCTGATCGGATGATTCCACGGATGTTCGACTTCAGCTCATCCATTAACATTCGTTGGAATGTACTAGAGTACCTTGGGAATCATTGACATTAATGGTGATCTCCCTCGCGCTTGTTAACGGTTTACATCATTGACCGGTAATCAAGTGGTTTCTGCCATGTTTGACATCAAGACATCTATTCACATGGTTATATTCATACTACATCGGGATTGGTAAGAAGCCCCTAGGTTGAGTGATCACTCTTATATGTACTTTTCCCAGGTTGCAACAGAATTTCTCTTGAACAATGACACATATACTATTACATAGATCCACTTTGTATTGGTTGTGGCTATGTCTTGTCATCTCGTAGATCCACTGTGTATTCTTTGTGGCTACGATCAGTTCATGTCATAAGAGTATAGATCCACAGTGTATTTTCAGTGGCTATACATTTTTATCAATACAATTATGGATCCGCAGTGTATTTTATGGTGGCCATATCTTGCAAGTCTTGATCACCCAAGCATAGGTATGCCTGCCTTGGGTTTGAAACATGTCATACTATTTGTTGGATGTTTGTGTGCAGCTTCTGTCAGGTTCTCTACATCTATACCCTTGCTTGAAAGAATACAAAGCATTTCAGTTATCATTTCTTGTCTTCTAACTTCATACTTTGGGGGGCAATCTGTTACACATCAAATTTACTCACTTCGATGGTGTCACAAGTGTTGTCATTACAAGTTTCGTAAGTGTCGCATTTCACTCACAAGTGTTGCAAGTGTTAGGGAAGCATACTGCTATGATGCCTATGTTGTGCCTATAACGACATCAGGAGGACACTTGGCACATGTCAAAGACTTGATTTGGAAGAGGAATAAAGGTTAACTGGGCTCATGAACCTTTTTCCATCTTAAAACACTAAAAAAACTAGGTTTTTGGAGGGGAGCGCTCCCCTATAGCTCTTCTGGGAGTGCTGGCACCCCCCCTCACACTGTTTGGGAGAATTATAAAGCTCTTTGGCCATTCTGAGGGAGCGTTGGTGTCTTTAGGGAGAACTAGTGCCCCCCTAAAGTCTACTAGGGAGTGCTACAGCTCTCTAATGGCGCTTTTGAGGGAGCGCTGCCTATTCTGGGCAGTGGTTAAGTGGTTGAGATGAACGGGGGAAGGATCCATTCATTCTTGGAAGGAAGCTGGATTCAAATCCCTAGTCCAACCCTGATCTTAGGGCAGATCCTCAACTTAAGGAGGCAAATCCTCAACTTCCCTAAGAATATCTCAAGTGGTTAAAGCCTCTCCAAGGCTATATAAGCAAGCTTTCTCATGGTGAAAGGGGATGGAAATGGAGAATTACACCAGACATATGATCTCATAAGTGGTGCTGGAACAAAGGTGATTTGGAAGAAAGAGACCTATGATCTCATAGGGGACAATTGGTGAAGCTACCGTCATTCTGATCGTGGATTTTTTGAGCAAGGGATAGACAAGGAGGACTTGACGGGACTGTTGCAATCCATCTACAGATGTAAGCAATGTTTTGTGCTCATTAATATAATTTGCTTGGCCTGTTTATTTCTATTTCATGTTCAATCTAGCATGAATTTGTCTCTTTAGTAGATAGATCTATTTAGGGCTAACCTTGATAGAGTAGGAAGTGGTCGTACTTTGTTTGTCTACAGGATTCATCGAGGAGAGAAAGATTGGAGCTCAACTCGTAGCGTGAAGGGACAAACATTGATTAAAGGTACTCCTCTTCTCCTTCCTTCTCACACATAGTCCACCTAGATCTAAATTGATTTGGCTCGATCCCGAAAAACATTCATTTAGGCCCTCAAAATTTCCCTAGAAGTTAAAAACTGCTAAAAATAGTAAATTGCCAAAATTGCCAGAAAACTGTTTTGAGCTAGTTGGAAAAGGTGGGTGGCCACCGATATCCACCTGTATCAATCCTCCCTCCTTAGGAAGCAATGGTATCCATTGCATTGAGTTCCCAAGGGAGAGGGAAATTTTTTTGTTGAATCTCCATCTTGGTGAGTTGCTTGCCTTGTTGGAGATGTCGCGCTACTCAGTTTGTGGAAGTCTGTCATGAACTTGTTGAGGCTGAGGCTATTCAAAAAGTTGAGATACATGAGAGGATAGTGTGCAGAAGGAATATTTTTGCTTTATTTCAGCCTTTTCAACCTGCTTCTATTGGATAGAAGGTGCTTGGGGCAAGGCTGTAGTGGATGCAGTGTCCTTTTGTTCTCCTTTTGAACAGATTGTGAAGAAGATGAATTTTGCAGTATGAGATACTACCTTGCAGCACTTTTTAGGTGGAACAGTAGTTGGAACTACCTTTGGTATTCTGTAGAGATGACCCCCCAAAGTAACAATGACACTACGGGGTCGAGACTCATAAACATCATGGTGTCTCCACATATATGGTTGGCCTAAGAGCACATCACAGACATCCATTGGGGCAACATCACATAACACCTCATCCTTGAAGGGTTGGATGCCGTATGATAATAGACATTGTTGGTTGACACGAAGAACTTGTCCTTGGCAAAGCCACCCGAAGTTGTATGGCTGTAGGTGTGGTGTTGTCGAAAATCCCAACTGTTTGATGGCCTCTGTTGAGATGAGGTTCTTCTGGTTTCTGCTATCAACAATAAAATGTAGCGCGGTCCCCTTCACCCACATCTATGAATGAAAAAGGTGTTCCCCCTCTTCAGGATCTGTTGGTTCTTCTGGTTGAATTGTTGCGGTCACAACAATAGCAATGGGGTCTGCGTCAATGATCTGTCCTTTACTAGTATTTTTAGAATCAGATTTTGAATCAGGGTTCGGCTCCTTGTCTTTGATCACAGGCACCAATGACTATTTTGAGCAACATTAATCGGTGTTGTGCTAGGGTATTTTGTGGAAATCGTACCACTTTCTGATGTCCTTCTTTGTCTTTCTGTGACCCTTCTTTTCCTATGGCTTGGACTGGTTTTCAGGAGATTGTTTGTTAGGGTTGTTTTTCTCATACTTTGGTTGTTGTGGATTTGCAGACCCAAACTCCTGTTTGTTCTGATGGTTCAATTTTTTCTCGATTTTAACAACATATCGATAGGCAGCACCAAGTGATGAGATGTCCAGAAAATCCATTTCAATTTGGATGTATCTGTGTAGAGCCCCATGGTATTTTAGAACCAAATGTCGTTCAGAGTCTTTGATACCCAACTTGGTGTGAAAGGTATGGAAGGCATTGGTGAACTCTGGAACTTCTTGGCCCCTCTCTTACCGCAGTGTGGTCCATATCATGTACTAGTCCTCATAGTTGCCAATAGGGTAATATTGTTCCTTTACCGCATCCACAAAAAAATCCCAAGTGGGCTCGACCCCATATATTCCAGACTCTTCTGTGGAACTTTTCTCCCAGTAAGTTTCCCACCAATGTTTGACATGGGAGAGAGCTTTAAGGAGTGCGAAGGTGATCTTTTCTCGGTCGAAAAAATTGTGAATAGATAAATAACCTTCTAGCAGGTTTAACCATTTATCTAGGGCATATTCATCTATTTCACCTTCAAATATAGGAATATCAAAATTGACCTGTACCTTAAAAGGCGAGGTGCCTCCAAAGTGGTCGCTTGATGAAGATGCACCTGATGCTATCTCGAGGTGTCGAAGAATGTGGGAAACATTCTCCATCATTTCATCCCTCTGTTGCGTGAGATCTTCCTCAAGCAATAGACTTATAGGATCGTCTGCTCCGTCGTTTTTATTTTCTTCTGCCATTGAGGGTTTCTTGGGTGTGCGAGATCGATTTTCCTCAAGAGAGACAAGATCGAGACCCAAATTTCTATACTCGGACCTTGTCAGGGACATGTACTGAAAAAAAGATCAAGAATAGCTTGCTCTGATACCATTGATCCAGATTAATTTCGGCATGAAATGAGAGCGGAGATATAATAAAGAAATGCACAGAGATATTGTAGATATTCAATAATATAACAGCAATGTAGCAGATATGCAACCATAAACATGGATATACAGTAATACACGATTTCTATTAATGAAAGAAATGTACAGAGATTGTAAAAATACAGAGTGAAAGACTTGTTAGAATGGTGGCAACTTATCTTTGAGAATATATGTGACGGCTACTTGCATTCACCAGAAGATGATTAAAATGAGTCTCTAAAGGCCTTTATACAATAAATAGGAATTCAAAAAACCCTATACATCCAAAAACCTAACCCTAGGAGATGAAGTGCCAAAATTCATGTGGGCCCCGTTTGGGTAAGTTAGTACATTAACTTCTCGGGGTCGTAACTTTTGCATACAATCTTCGTTTTAGGCGTATGATAGCCTGTTAGAAAGGTATTGTTGAGGAGATTAATTTTGGGGCCTCATTAATTCCTTACGATATCATTGAGTTGGTTCAATCCCAAAAACACCTTCATTTAGGCCCTCAAAATGGCCCCAGAAGTTAAAAGCTGCTAAAAATAGTAAATTGCCAAAATTGCCAGAAAACTGTTTTGAGCCATTCGGAAAAGGTGGGTGGCCACCAATATCCACCTAGATCAATGTAGTACCAGACGAGCCCTATGAACCCCGGGTTGATATTGTGGGCAATCTCAAAGGGAAGGTCGAGAAGGTCAAGCTCCTCGACCTTGACATGACAGACCAGGTTTTGTTCCCTCAGATGAACATCGATATCTTATGGAGTATCACTCTGGATGAGTTGGGAGGCATGAAATTTGTGCCAAAGTCTGATTTCATCAACTTTTTTAACTCTAAAATTATGAACCTCAGATATTTACCAGTTTTCATCACAACTAGGGAGGTTGTGAGGTGTACCAAGTTTATCATCAACAGGGTACACGACAAAAGATTTTGGTTGGATAGGAGATATCCAATTCACACAGAGGACATCCACCAACTTACTATACTTTCCATCGAAGGAGAGGATGTATCCAAAGGTTTTCATGGTTCTAGAAATCATGGAAAGAAGAAGGGGGAGCCCAATTTATATGAGCGGTTTCATACAAAGAGTGGGGGGCTGCACAACCAAGATCGACCCCATACTACCAGAGACAGTTAGGATCGATTGCTATATAATGCAAGCAAGGTCATGAGGTCTTACTACAAAGGAGAGTGTACACTATATTCCCTATCAGTGGCATGTTTTTGCACCAATGGCACTATATTTAACTGGTGCAGATATTTACTGGAGGAACTCCTAGTGGCTTTCGAGGAAGCATAAGAGAAGGGTGTCACTTTCACCTACGACTACTTACTTGTCACGTTCATAATGTTGAAATGGATGCCACACATAGGAAGACCACTGTCACTAATAGAATAGGGGTGATTGGAAAATATGTTCGAGCTTTGGCACTCAAGGTCGGGCTCAAAGAACACCACCTTCAACAACACAACGTTCTCCAAATGGTATAATAGGTTGCTCAACGCAACTGAGAGGTTTCACATTCCGTAGAAATTTCTCAACTACAATACGAGAAACATTGCATTTAGCATGAACCAACACCATACATTCATATGGCCAAGGTATTCCAATAGAGAGGACTTTCACTCATGCATGCTGCCATTCTACATAGATGACGAGTCCTTCGATAAGGAGGTTATGTCATGCCCTGGAGTAAAACGCAACCTGCATAATTTGGGCATGCATTACCTTTCTCCTGCAGAGCTCCCGAAGAAGAGGGGTCATGAAGTTGGGGTAGGACCGAGCTCAGGCCTCGAGGTATAGAAGAAAGAATCCCTAGTACAGATGGAATCCAAGGAGGAGGAAGAGATGCAACCACTGGAGTGAAAGAAGAGAACACTACATATGTTCCTGTAGCTTCCAGAGCAAGCTATGTTGATAGGTAAGGATTTCAACGAAATTCTCAGTGTTTAATTCATCACAGAGACAATGGCTAAGAAACTCAGGATGAGGATCTCCCCAAGAAATATACTGAACCCCCAACCCATTTCATCCATTGTTCCCCGCACTCGCTCAGCATCTCGAGCAACCCATATTATAGATATCTAGGATGAACCTGAGCCTAAAACCACTCCATCCACCACTATAATCACTAAGAAACCTCCATCACCACCACAAACCCAGTCGCCACCTCAAAAAACCACCATTCCATCCCAAACCATCGACTGAGAGCCTATGCAGTTGGATCCCTCAGAGATAATTGATCAGAGACCAGAACTTCTTGGTCCAAACCCAGAACTACCAAAATAGAGACTAGAACTTACTAGCCCAAAACCTGAAGCCCAGGACCAACATATCATACCCTTTGTGCCAATTCAGGACACTTTGTCTTCAACAAAGATGCAAGCAGGACTGAAGCTTCAAGTCCTAAGTCCTAATCGCACTTCCTCAATGACCAAGATTGAGGGTGCTATCGAAAGAATCACCTCAGAAGATGAGGTCCAAAAAGACACAAAGATACTAGAGGGTCAGAAGGAACCCAATATGGCCTCATGACAAAGCGCAATGTCAGTCTAGGAAAAAATGGAGCTAGTCATCCAAAACCCACAGCAGTGCACAGAGTTGCTGCAACTCTACCTAGAAAGAACAGAGGTACCAAATTTATTGTCGTCAACACTGAGCTTAATTCTTGCACCATGACCATCGATAGGAGAAGAGGAGGTGGAGACACCTTTAGAGCATTCAAAAATCAATGGACTCCCACTGCAGGTCTGAGTACCAAGGGAGGCCACCCCTTCTTCCATTAGCCTTGCACAGTGAACAACAATGCATTTAGTCAGATTGATCAGAGCCTCAATTGATCAATTGGAGTAGAGTATCCAACAGGCCAAAAGGAATGCAGAGTTCACAAGGGAGGAAGAACTTGCTCAAACACGCAAAACACAGGAAGAATACACCAAGATCCAGACAAAGAAGAAACTGAAAAGAGTCCAGGAGAGGCTTGTTGAAGCCTAGTTGGAAATAAGGAAAGTAGCCCCACAACTGCCAAAGTCCAGTGTTGTAGGAGAACCTGAACATGAGATCGATCTACTCCAGGGAGCATTATCACAGCTGGTCATTCATGTATAGAAGTTGGAAGTGCAGCTGCGGGAGAGTCAGCAAGAAGCAAAGAAGAAACCTAGGAAGCTGCAAGAGCAGATGGAGAAGGTAGTGTTGGAAGGAAACAATGCTCGAGAAACAGTACACAAGCACACAACCGAGTGCACAAAGATATTTTGCAAAGTCAACGACTGGATGGGAATTATGGCAAGGCACAACCAAACTATGGAGGAGGTGCGCGCAAGAATCCAGTTTTTCAACGAAGAAGTTGTTGTCACCATGGACCCATTGGAGCAACAGGATAAATTTGATCAAATCCAACAAGTAGACAACGAGCTGAATTCTTTGTTTGAAGCGCAATCCATAGAAAAGGAGTTACGCGAATTTCGACATGTCGTTCAAAAAATGTATATGAAAATGCATTAGGTAGATGCTACAACTGACTCTAAATGGAAATATATGGTCTCATCCAAGCCCAAAGGATGTATCATAGATGTGACTCAACAGTTTGTAGTCAAAGCCTCACTCCTTACCAGGAAGTGGTAGGATAAAATTGGGAGTTTCCAGGAAGTTAGGAAGTAGGCCTTAGAGTTGGTCCCAAAATTGGGCCCTTCGTTTGAAGAGGAAGAAAAATAGAAAGCACAAGCAGAAGATGAAAGAAAAGTGGAGAGGGATGACAAGGGAAAGCAGCAGGCACTCCTAGAAGCTGCGAAAGAACTAAGTAAATGGCTCAAGGGCGAGGGAGAGGGATAAAGAACCAAGTATATGAGATGCATATTATTGTAAAAGGGTTGGGTTTTCTGTTGTTATTGTTGGGTATGGTTGGGTGTAGTTTCTTGTCTGTAGGGTTTTGTCATAGATGGTATAGAGTGCGCAGATAGAAAAAGGGTTTTGTGACTGTAACTTGTATACATTTTGGGGAAAATGGTAGTTAGAGATCTATGACATAAGTATGGAGAAAGAAGTTTGTAACAGAGTATTGATTTGTATCTCTAATATTGTATCTGAGAAGCTCTGCTGATAATATATAAAGAAGGAGCTAAAATTTTGAAATTAGTGTGTCATTCTATGTGCATGTTTATGAATTACCTCCTTACAATACTTCTTTATGATTGATAAGATCAATATGTTGTCTCTGTTTAAAAATGATTTCTCAACCTAAATGTCTTTAGTTCCAGTATGAATGGGTTTAGATATGTTCTATGGTTAGTCTATCTTGCGCAAGATCAAGGTGAATCTTGAAGGTTCTGGAAACCCACCTAAGTATTCTCCTTTCCCTTCCCTATATTTTTGTCTTGGTTGCGCTTCAGGTGAGACTTCTTCTCTTCAGAGGAGATGAAAATGCCAGTGCTCTAGACTACTTGGTGCCTTTTGTTGCTAACCTGAGAAGGACCATGGTCTGATCAATTCTGTGCCAATAGGTCATGCACTACCTATGATATTTCCAAACTGACCACTAAAAAACAAGGCCTGGAAACCCCTCTTCCTACTCCTCATAGGCCATGGGAATCCATGTCAATGGACTACATGTCAGGCCTTCCATCCACAAAGAGGGGAAATGACTATGTTTTTGTGGTTGTTGATCATTTTTCCAAAATGGTAATTTTGGTCATTTGTAAGAAGAGAATCAAAGTAAAGGCCACTGCTAAGCTCTTCTTTGAATGATTATGGGTTCACTTTGGAATCCCACAAACCATTGTCTCATATTGGGACAGTCGGTTCCTTATCACATTATGTTCGAGCCTCTAGTTATTGCTAGATAGCAAGCTCACCAAATCCACTGCTTTCCACCCCCAAACAGATGGCCAAAATGAGGTCGTCAATTGGATGATCGTGCATATCCTGTGCATGTATAATTCCAAGAACCACCACACATGGGATGAGATTCTTACCTATGTTCTACATAGCTACAAATGATACCTACATATATCAACCAACCATAGCCCCTTTCAGGTGGTGTTGGGATTCCAACCATTGGGTTCCATGGATATTGCACTACCCCTTTCCACCACCTTGGATGACTCATCCCCTGCTCCAACTGAAGTTAACAAAGCCACCTGGTTCATTGAGCAGATCTAACACATCCTCCAACAAGTTCAGGATATTTTACATAAATCCAATTCCAAGTACAAGTAGTGCCATGATCAACATCGAGTGCCACATGATTTTCAGGTGGGAGACAAACTTTGGTTACAATTGCAGAAAGAACACCTTACAAGCCCCCATCGGAGGCTTCGCCCACTCCATTATGGTCCTTACACCATCACCAAGGTTGTGGGTGATAATTCTTTTGAGCTCAACATTCCCCCTTTCCTTGGCCTGCACCCCGTGTTCAACATGGCTCTCCTTTGACCATATTTCCCACCATTATTGAACACCTCAGAGATAGTAGAACAATTGAAACCAACAGAGATCAACCATGACTGCATGCAACAAGAATCCAATGATCATATTGTGGACACATGGGTCAAGGGAACTTGACAACAAAGAATACAATGATCATATTGTGGACACATGGGTCAAGGGCACTTGACAACAAAGAATCCATCTTTATTGAGTTTTCAAATCAGGGCAACTCCTACACCAAGGCAAGTGGCTCACCAGGGGCCAAATTCAACAGAAACATCCTCATCTAATGGGGGAACTCAAAGAAATGGATTTCATTTATTCCTAATGGGGGAGGATTGATCCATATGTATTTTGATGGCCTTCCACCTATTCCAACTGGTTCATTTTGGCAATTTTCCAGTTTGGCAGGTTTTTCCTAGTTTTTGGGTCCCTAACTTCTGGGGATGTTTTGAGGCCCTAAACAAAATTTTTAGGGCTCTCCAAATTCAAAATGTTTTCATAGAAAAAAGCTTATCAAAAAATGTGTATTCCTAGGATATACCTTTCCAACGGGCTATTGTGCGCCTAAAACGAATATCATATGCAAAAGTTACGACCCCAAGAAGTTGTTGTACTAACTTAACCCAATGTGGCCCACGTGACTTTTGGCGCTTCATCTCCTAGGGTTAGGTTTTTGTAAGTATAGGGTTTTGGCATTCATTCGTATTGTAAAAAGGCCTTCAAAGCCTCATTTTAATCATCTTCTTGTGAATGAGCGCAACCGTCAAATCTCTTCTCAGAGATAAGCCACCACCATTCTAGTAAGCTTATTTTTGCTACATTTTACAGTTTCAACTTATTTCCTTATTGAATAGAAACCAATTTTACTCTATTTTTGTTATTTTGTGTTAAGCATATTTTAACAACCTGTATTCATTTCGTTCTGCTCATAAAATCTGGATTAGAAGGTGTAGAGAATTTATATTGTACGACGACCCTTTGAATGACTAGTATGAGGCATTTTGGTGTGAGTTTCCTTAGTTCGTATAACTGGTTGAAGATACTCACAAAAGCTCTAGAGTAAAAATATCGATAGAAAATGAATCTTTAGTGGGTCGTTCCAAATATTATCATATTACAATGGTTATATCATCATATTACTCATGATGTGGAATTTTAGGTGGAGAATACTACAAATGGATACATCATAGAGTTTGCTTGAAAACTTTGCCAATCCTTTTCTAAAGCACAAGTAGTCTTTAGGAAAGGATCTCATGGATGGATGGTATGGGAGATCCCCCTTTGGATAAAGGTTTTTTTGGTAGAGGAGGGATTATTTCCAATTTATCTAGTGAACATGGATGAGTAACTTCCATATGCTAGGGGAAGTGGCTGGAAATGGTGCTAGTGAGATGCAGAATATAAGAAGACTTTAGAATGGGGGGGATTTAGAGAATAATGTATTGATTGAAATTTTTTTAAGGAGGTCATATATTATATAATGGTTGTGGATGAATCATATGAAAGAAATAAGAAAGAGAATTAAATAGATACAGAAGGAGATTAGCAATGAAGGAAGATTGAATAAGTTATAGAAGTTGTAAAGGTAAGGAGAGTTTGCCACATCATGGTTGAAGGAGAGAGGGATATAAATGGAGGGAAGCCCAGTAAGAGATAGCTAGTGCAAAGGAGTATTGAGAGAGAGAGAGAGAGAGAGGTAATGAAGATAGATGTGACCATTCAAAATAATGAAGTGGAGTTCACCTTAGAGAAAGGTGTTAAACAAATTGAACTAGAAGATTCAACAAAATATGAATAAATAAATAGATTAAAATATATTGTTATCAATGTGCTTTGATTATTTAAAGGGTAGGTTTCACTCCTCAGTTTTGTTGTTAAAACACCACCTAAATAAATGTCATTTCGGCCATATTTACCCTATTTTCCCTCACCTTTGTTCCAATTTGCTTATATTTTTCCCACCAAAGACAAATAAAACCATAAGAAGGTATTTTTATCATTTTATTTTAATTTTTATTATTTAGAAATTTTTAAGTGTTGGAAAGTCGTTTTCACCAATGTTTACAGAAACAAATTTGATTTGGTAATTTCTCGTTCATTTAGATATTTGCAGAACAATATAAAGAAAATGGACACATGGATCATGATCTATGTCTTCATACTATGTATGGCTTCCCCTTAGATAGACAAAAATCCTCTCATAGGTTCCCGGTCAGAGTGCGGTCAGTACTTCCACTCGGGAGGAAAATCACACAACAAGCAAATCCACAATTTCAACAGTCTATGATTTGGCACGAATTTGGCTACTGCGGAGATCATATATGATGGATATGAATGTTAAATAAGTCATTTAGTTATCCGATAGAGGATTTTTAGCATTGCAGTTTTCTTTTTTCTTTCTATAAATACACATACAAGTGAAGACATGAGGAATGGAAACTGAACCTCTGAGTTGAAGATTGTAATGGTTTTATTACCAATATAACTTATTTGATCTTATCCATTTAGTTTATTTCTTACTATGCATGTGTCAAGCCTAGAGGACCCCCTTTCTTTGTTTCATGTCAATCTTATAAATTTTTGTGCATACCTTTGTTTTTATGCAACTTGTTATTTTTGTAAATCATCCCACTTTCTTGTTTATAGACCAACTATTTAATTTCTATATTTAAAATCATATTTTATTTGAGTTTTCATTTACAAATTACAGTTGATTTAATTAGTATTTGATTGATTAGCATTCTTAGAATCTATAACTTTCATATTTAAACAATGTATTGCTTCAAGAACCTACATTCATTAGGGCAACATAACCTTACAACCCACCTTTATACCAATGAGATAGTGATAACTATAGATTGGAGAAATTAGAATTTAGTTTAGAACCCCTTTTCATTTGAATGAATGATTAGCATCTTTACAATTTTTAATTATTACAAGTCAATAGAGTACTATTGCAAGAGCCAAAAATCATTAAGGAAATACAACCTTGCACCCTGAGTTTTCCACCAATGAGGTTGTGATAACTATAGATTGAAAACATGATATATTAATCTAGAATATTTTCATTTTCCATGTGAGTGATTAATATTCTTTTCAATCCTTAAAACTTTAACAAGTTAACAAATTATTGTTTTAAGAGACATTACTTGTTGAGGCATTGAAATCTTGTAAACTAGTTTTCTACCAATGAAACAATGATAGACTTAGATTCAAAAGAATAGTTCTTGTTTTGCTATGAAGATGTTTCATATTTCATCAGTGCATGAGTTAGTATAAGTTTTAGAATAGGCTTTGATCCTGCACAAACTATGTTTGCATCTCACAATATTATGCCCCCAAATTTATAATTAATGTTCAAAACTTATGCAAAAAAGTTGCCCAACATTTTGGTGTCATTTCTGGGGAGATGCTAAAGGGATTAGAGAAGCAGTAAGACGAGAGGTAAGAATCTGCACATTCACTTTAACGAGTTTCTTTGAAGCCTCATTGTTTCCTTTCATGAAAGTGTGTTTCATTTTACACAAATGAGTGTGTCTCCTTTTTATGCAAGTGAGTTTTATTTTTGAAGAGCTAACTCCTGTGAAAATACAACTTCGTGACAACAAGGTCTCAATAGCATGAGGAGTTCAAGTACATGATTTTGTTTTATATTGCTTAAGTTTTATTTGAGTAGTGTGTTGATTTCATTTATTTTCCTTATTTTTAAGGTGTTGTAAGAAC
>ML780566.1:261592-287283 GCA_009831015.1 Picea engelmannii | reverse complement strand
CCCCCCCCCCCCCCCCCCTTGAGTACTCATCCATGTGCAAGACATGGATTATCAACCAGAAATAAGAATTTAAGACTATTCAATAATTTGTTGAGTATATATGTATGTCACTCCAAAAAATCTCTCAAATCCTAGAAACGACTAGAAACATATGTGCATCTCAAGAGGAGCAAATCCTAATAACAATCAGGAGAATATATGCATTCCAAGAAGTTATAGAAAATAAAAAATTCCATGAGAAACATCAAGAAGACCTAGAAGATATCAAAGAGTCATGGAAATCATTTGATGAAGAGAAAACATAAGAACCTGTGAATGAGGAATTTCTACCATGCCTATCATCAGAACGTTTATGCATTCAAGATACCAATCCAAAAATACTAGAATATCTACATGGAATGACAAAGGGTAACATACAAGTCGGTTCTAATGAAAATGTAAACCAAAGGCATAATGGCTACATTTAAATTTGGTTCAATACAATCATCTGGTTGAAGCACCACTTAATTCTTCAACAATTCTTGGCACCAAGTCAAACAAAGCAGTCAATTCCTCATATTTTGGTATCCCTCAAAGCATATATTTAAAACTTGAATATGAGCATAATTGTAATCCGGTTATGCACATGGATCCATTGGAAGTATCCCTACACTTGAAAGAGGTGTTTCTTCTTCAAGTGGGGTAGGATAACATAGAAAATTAAAATGAATAAAATAGTAAAGAGAAAAATAATTTTAAATTGTGAAAAATGGATTTTTGTACAGTTAGACATGAGCCTTGCTTGAAAACTAGGTTTCTAGCTGGCAAGGTTCACAATAAATTATGCATATTAATGTTTGTACAATCCTTCATTTACGTTCTTCAAATATTTTTGGTTTCATTCTCATGTTATATGATGAGGGATTCCTTAAGGATCTCCTTCTGGAAAAACTTGTCCCATCAACTCTAAAACACTATTTGGGATCAAGTTTAGAGATTTTTTTATAGTACCTTGAGGCTTTCATTCATCAATGACAGGATATCTCACTGATGATAATAGGAATACATTAATATCCCCCGATTGTTATATCTTGCAGGTGGCTCGACTTCAACTCATTTATTCATACCTAGTAGGATGTACTAGAGTAGCTTGACACTCATTGTCATCAACGATGAGTTATCTCATGTTGGTTAGCGACATACAATAATGTTCAATAATCCAACAATTTTTTTTCCATGTTCAACTATAGAAAATTTATTCACATGGACTAAATTGTACACAATTTGAATTAATGGTGAATAATATATGGTTTAATGGTATCAACAACATATTGTAGCTTTTCAAATGTTTCAAATAAGCAGGGAATGTCAATAGTTAAATATCACAGCTGGTTTCAAAAAGTGGAAGATTTATATAGCATACTTCTTTGTTCTGATATAAATATTAGCAGAGGTTGTTGCAATCCACTTTATCATTACGGTGCTTGAGACAACAATATCTATCACATTACATCCTTTTCCCACACTATCCTTCCTATTACAGAGGGAGATTTTTTCTAAAATAAGCTTTATTATCTAAATCATAAATAAGAAGGTAGTGATTTGATCATCTACTCTAGGAAAGAATATTTTTCATCATTTATTTAGAGAGGAGCAAGTTTTTATCATCACCATCCATTTCAAAAGGAAAGAAGTTATATTCATACCTGTCAACACAACAAAAGTTAGTCTCCAAGCAAATCATTCAAGTGAAGACTCAAATTATGGAAGTGAAGATCCAATGTATGCAAGTAAAGCCCCCAACTAACAAGTGAAATATTGAAGACTCTAGAGCAACATGATGAAAAACACCAACAATTACTTCTTTGGTATCAAGTATGGTAAGAATTATTTTTTAATACTTAAAATTTTGTTAATAATCAAAACTAAAATAAATTATAATACCCTTTTATTTGCCCTTTTACCAATACCTTAGAAGTCTTTTCCAATATTTTTGTGGTTATAATTGTCCATATTCATGCTTCCAAATTCCAACATCATACCTCATTTGAGTTTTGACCATTATACCAACCTATTTGTACCTACATTACATGTTTATTCTCTCCATGGTTACCATTTCACTATCAACATTTACTCTCATAATCAACCAATACCTCATTATCATAGCCATGAAATAAATTTTACATATTCTTATAATAAAATGAATTGAAACTCAAAACAAAAGTGACAACCTTTCCATTTTGACCTCATATTTCATATGCTCTATTTTGAAAAACAAATGTTCTGAACACCATACTCTGTCACCTTTTTTTTTTTTTTGGAAATTTTATGCCACCTTACCACTCATCATAAATGTTATGTGTTTCTATGCTATGGAACCATGATATTCTATCCTTTCCTCGAATTTGATGTCATTTTTCAAAGAGACAATTTTCTAGCTGCGTGGGAATGAGAACAGGGTTCAAACCAAGTATGTTTTTATCAATACCATGAGAAGCGTCTTCATTTATAATTTGTTCAAATCACAATAGTATTGTTTTCATATAAGTTTTATAATCCATCAAATTACTGTTCAATAAACTAAACGAGTTCTTCAGAAGTTCTTATGCACAAGGGTTTTTAAACTTTGCATTTTCCATACAATATATTCTCTGTAACAATTACATAAGAGCAACATTGATATATGAGAAAATTGGTTACACAAGGGTTTTGGTTGATCCAGGTGGATATCGGTGGCCACCTACCTATTCCAACCTGCTCATCTTTGCAATTGTTTTCCTAGTTTTTCGAGTCATGAATTTTCGAGGCCATTTTGAGGCCCTAAATAGAGTTTTTAGGGATATCCAAAGTCAAATTATAGACAAAGTCAAACTTTTATGGAATAATGTGTAGTCCTCGGATATATCTTTCCAATGGGCTATTGTGCACCTGAAAAAAAGATCATATGAAAAAGTTACACTCCCGACAAGTTGATGTACTATCTTACCCCAACGGGGCCCACATGAATTTTGACGGTTCATATCCTAGGGTTAGGTTTTTGGATGTATAGGTTTTTGGAATTCATGTTTACTGTAAAAAGGATTTCAAAACCTCATTGTAGTCATCTTCTTGCAAATGAGCGTAACAATCGCATCTCTTCTCAGAGATAAGCCGCCACCATTCTAACAAGCTTGTTTTTAGTCTAGATTTTACAGTTTCATCATATTTATTTATTGAATATAAGCCATTTTACTATATATCTATTATTTATCCTTGTTTCTCTATGTTAATAATAATAATAATTTGTGTTCATTTTGTTTTTCTCATAAAATATGGATCAGTGGTATCAGAGCGGTCTTCTCCTTGTCGTTCTTAGTGCATGTCCCCGATGAGGTCAGGGTACAAAGAGTTGGGTATCAAGCTTGTTTCTCTTGAGGAAAAAATCTATTGGATGCCCAAGGGACCTTCCATGGTGGGAGAAAATAAAGATTATGGGACAAGAGATCCTTTCAAACTATTTCTCGAGGAAGCCCTCGCACAACAGAGGAACGAGATGATGGATAATTTTATGAAAATCCTTCAATGACTACCAATAGGCAATGCATATTCTTTGAGAAGAGGAACCACCCCCTTCAAGATACAGATCAATTTTGATATTCCTATATTTGAAGGTTATATAGACGCAAATGTTGTAGACAAATGGTTGAATCTACTAGAAGGGTATTTTTCTGTCCATAACTTTTTGAATAGAGAAAAGTTTATTTTTGTTCTCCTCAAAGTCATTCCCCATGTCAAATATTGGTGGGAGACTTTCTTTGAGAAAAAGGAAACATAGGAACACTCATTATTTATAGTCGCACTCACCTAGGAGTCCTTCAGGGATGATATTAAGGAACAATACTACCCTGTTGGAAGTTATGATGACCTGTATACAAAATGGACCACGCCGCGGAAAGAAAAGGACCAAGCAATGCCAGACTTCACAAATATCTTCCATACCTTGCTAACCAATTTGGGTATCAAATATTCTAAGCAACATCTAGTGCTCAAGTACCGTGAGGGTTTACATATATAAATTTAGGCATAAATTGAGTTTCTAGACATCTCTTCCTTGGGTGCGTCCTATTGATATTCTGTCAAAATTGAGCAGAAGATTAAACAAAAGATGCGACAATTTGGGTATGGGAACTTGATGTAGGAAAAATCCCCTCAAGACAGGTGAATATCCTCTTGGATTCTAGACCCCTATACCAAGACATAAAACATGCTAACATTGGAAACTAGCATTCCTTTGAATATAACTAACTAATCAAAAAGATAAGGAGAAGGAAGAATGTGTGATGCACCTTATTCCAATGTTTGTCCTCGCTTCTCTAACTTGAGCTTGATATCCGAGCTCCTTGGCATTGTTTGACACCTGCAATGCAATGGAAAATAATACAAAGAACTCCTACTCTACTCAATAATATTAGTCCAATCAAATCCATCTATAAGACAAACATATGTAAAGAGACATAGGTTATGAGGAAATAGGCCAAGCAATATATTAATGAGAACTCTTAAATAAATTCTTACAAACTATAGATGCAGTTTCAACAGCTTCCCCAAGTCCTCCTCGTCCATCCCTTGCACAAATCTCCCAAAATCATAGGTTTTATATCCTAAAGATTTCTCCCAAGACCATAGGTCTGATACCTCAAATCTCCACCATTCTTCATTCTCCATGGAAATAACTCATTATACAGGATTTGGAGGTTTATCCACCATGGAGAGAATCACTCATCGGATCCACTAAAACAGGATCTGAAAAATATTTAAAGAGAAAATATCTCTTAAGGATTTTAGGGAGGAAATATCTCTCAAGGATTTTAAGGAGGAAATATTTCAACTATGCATGAGATCCTCCACCTTCCCTAAAAAATGGGAAACCAAATGTGAGGTGGATTCTCACACTTAATTAATTTATTTTTCATGAATATTAATAATAATTCATGTGAACTTGGTATTTTTGCCTTCATGTAATATATCCCTCCTCCAAATTGACTAGGGATTGTGACATAGGTTATTCCATGGTGTCAAGGTGTATGAGACACTTATATGACACTTACGACACTTAGGGAGAGTACCTAGGTGTGCAAATTTCATGTGTAATAGAATGCCCCCTAAAGTGTGAGGTCAGAAGAGAGAATGATGAACGAAACACTTTACAAATATTTAATGCAAGGGTGTGGAGTTGGAGAACCTGGAAGAAGTTGCAAACAACCATCAAACAGTATTAAAAAATGTTCCATTTTCGAGGCAGGCATACCTATGCTTGGAATACAAGATGAACCAAAGCACGGTCACCGACCAATACACTATGGATACATGAAAAATATTGACTAAGGATATGGCCACCAAAGATACAATGTGGATTCATACCTCCATGACATGAACTGATTGTAGCCACGAAAAATACACAGTGGAGCTATGCGATGATAGAATATAGCCACCGACCAATACAATGTGGATCCATGTGACAATATATATATCACCATGCTCAAAATATATCCTTCACAACCTAGGCAGAGAAAATAACATAGTGAATGCCCAACCCAGGGTTTTCATCCCAATCCTGATGTGGTACAAATCTATCCATGTGAATATATGTTTTGATGTTGAACATGGTAGAAAACACTTTCTTACCAGTCATTGAGGTAAACCATTAACAAGTGCGATGGAAATCACCAATGATGTAAACGAATCACAAGGTACCCTAGTACATTCCAACAAATGTGAATAAATGAGATGAGGTCGAACATTCATGGAATCATCCGATCATAGGTCAATGATGTAAACCCATTGTCTGAAGTGAGGAGGCATGTCATTGAGGCATGCAGGTCCCAAGGTACTAACTGGTTTCTAAGTCTAATTCCTAGATGATGTGTTGATGTCGATAGTAAAAGACTTGTCGAAGGAGGGCTTTGATGTATCCCCCATCAACAACATGAAATTGACATAGGAAAGTGATGTAATATGGTGAATCAAATGAGTATGGACTGACACAGGAAATGGAAATTGAAAATATTGTATATGGATGGTTTAAAGTGAAACTTCCCTTGAACATGATGAGGCACAACAACTGACTTGGAAACATTGACTCGATGAGTACCAAGAATGAAATGTGACGACAATAGGAGAACTCTTTGATTGGATGAAAACATATGGTGACACATGTAATTGGTATGACTTAAGGACAAGTAGATTACCCAACTGTAAGACAGGATGAAAATAGGTGCCATGTTCAAGGATGCCAATAGTTTCCATAAAGGATTCTCAAAAACTTGACCCACTTCCTTCAATTTTTCCCCCACCCAGATAGATGAGTACCTCTTTTTAATTTAACAAGCTCGAGGAGGGTAACACATGCTCGATATAACTCACCTTCGGTAATTTCCTCTTCCTTTGTTTAACAAACTGGAAGAAGTAAGGGTTCATCCCCATATGGGCCCTTCAATGTGTATTTTAGCGAGTCCAGAGAAGCAAAACTCAGTGTTTTTTCATGTTTAGAGAGTCTGAAAAGAACTTAAAGGAAACTCCAGGGTTGTCCTTTTTTGTAATTTTATTCTCGCGAGGACAAAAAGAGATAAACTACCACTCGAAGGATGCCATTTCTGAAATTTTAATGAGTGTGAAAGGAAGCAAGATCACTCGACAATAATTTCATGTTTAGAGAGTCTGAAAAGAGTTTAAAGGAGACTCCATAGGGTTCCTTTTTCGTATAACCTTTACGAGTCCGAAAAAGTGATAAAAGTATACTCAATTACATTCTCATGTATTTACAAGCACAAGAAAGAAAAAAGACTAAGCTCGGTATTGGTTTCATTTTTACACAATCTTGAAACAAAATTAAACTTATGCTTGTAAATTCCCAACATAATTTCCAAAGGTAGGGATACCCATGGATGGTTGGTACTCTACCCCCAACTTGAAAATCTAGTGGCATAACTCCAAAATGATAATCAAAGGCTGGAGACATGCCCCCCCAAGCTTCAATTCTTTCATTGACTTTGAGGTTGTCACCAATTTATGTACTAGATGGAGAAAAATGATAAGGGTGGATGAAAGGAAGGTTCAAATATGAGACCTAACGAAAGATTTGAATCGGCATATACGAGATCTAGTTAAAGACTCAATGAAATATCTACGAGATCTAGCGAAAATAATCGACTCAACAGGAGAGGCAACTGTTTAATTTTTTAACGAGCTTGACAATGGAAAAGAGCTATGCTCAGGACGTCTATTTCATTTTTTAATGATATTGACACAGAGAAGAAAAAATATGCTCATGACCTTTGTTTCATTTTTTAACGAGCTTTCCACAGAGAATCAAAACTATGCTCATGACCTCTGTTTCATTTTTTAACGAGCTTTCCACAGAGAATCAAAAATATGCTCATAACTTTTGTTTCATTTTTTAACGAGCTTGCCACATAGAAGAAAAACTATGCTCATGATCTTTGTTTCGTTTTTTAACAAGCTTGCCACAAAGAGGTAAAACTATGCTTGTAGCTTGCTCTTGATCATGGCTTCCAAGAGGATAATACTCTGGAAGGAATACATGTCAAGGGAAAAACATCATCCATGGATTCCAGGAGTTCTTTGCTATATGGAAAAAATAACTCTGGAAAGAATACATGTCGACGACCTCGATAAAGGTAGGGAGATCTGACTTCAATAGCCCTATCGAATAGATTATCATGTCAACTATCAGATCCAAGTCATAAGAGATTGAGATTACATTGAGAGTCTCATCTTCATAGGAAGATGAAAGCATGGGAGACAATGCCACATAATTGACTTGTGGCAGGGATGAAACCGACTGCATATACGAACTGCTTAGGGAGGTCATTGGGTTGGTAATCAAGTCAGGACCAACGAATGAAATTTGATAAATATCCACAATTATTCCATCACGAGGGAAATATATCACACGAAAAAGAGTGGACGAAATAGCTTTCATGGCATAGACATAATCTTTTCCAAGGAGTAAATCGAAATCCAAGGGTTCTTGGACTACTATAACATCAATAAATATAGTTTTCCCTCTGAAAGTTATGGGAAAATGAGGAAGGAATCTTAAAGGGTGACTGGTTCTTCTATTAAAATCTAACAAATTCTGCGTAACTGGTACAAGATGAGGATAACCCAAATCTTGCCAAGCAACAGAGGATAAAATACTAACAAACACACCTTCATCTATCAACATCTAAGGAACATCCTGACCACAAACCTATATTGTAATATTGAAAGGGATGTGAGAGGGAAGACGAGGTCCAGTTAGCGCACCCCAATAAAAAAGGATGGCCTCATTACTTGGAGGGGGTTCTGTGAGAGAAGGAGGAATTCCCCCCAGCGCAGTAGATTCTATATCAACAAGAAAAATGTGAGCAGTATCGGGTTAATTCTCTAGAGGGAGAGTAGGATCGATCGATGATGGGATCATATCAACCACTTGGGTTTTATTCTCTAAGAGGAGAATGGGGTTGACGGATGGAAACTGATCAACTACTTTGGTTAGTGTTTCAACCGAGGATGAAACCAGATTGACCACCTGATCAACCAGACTGACCAGGGATGGAACCGGGTTGACCATTCCATCAACTAACGATGGGTTGGGGGAAATCTTATGATAACCAGTTGGAAGTTGAAGCTTTTTCAAAAGAGAATAAGCCTCATCCATACGAGGACAAAGGTGAAAGTAATGCTCACCTTCACATAGCATGCAAGGAAATTTAGCAGTTGTCTTATTCTTACCAACCTTAATGTCACTATTTTATGGGGTGTCACCATCATGTCCAGTAGGGGCTAATGATGTGGAAGACCACATTTCTAAGATCTTGGTAAGACTAGGGAAATCCCTCAAAAAGTGGCCACCCTTACAAAGACTGCAAGGGAATTTGGGTTTCAGATTCTTCGTTCTAGTCTTACCAAACTCATCAACACTCCCAGTATGATTAAAAATAGTTAGTTTCTTGGATCCAACATTTGATGTGGTTGGAGGCTTGGTCCTTTTATTGTTCTTCTTCTTCTTCTCTTTCCATTTCTTCTTATTCTTATCAACCTAGCTACTTGCTTTAGATCTTTCACTAGGATAAGAAGGATAAATGGAAGGAGACTTAACAGGTGAAGAAGGCAAAAATTTGACATGAGGTTGATGTGTGGGTGGTGTGCTTACATATGAAGCACTAGGTTCATTCAATATTACCGGAGTGAAAAAAAAACATACTGGTAACCCAATTTTGAGACATGGAAGGCTCAAAGTAGTGAAGTAAGGAGGACCAACGTTTTCATAAGAAGGAAAAAAAAGGTTCCCCCGGAGAAGGGGTTTCTTCATTGGTAGTTCTGGGAACTGAATCCATAAAACACAGATCCAACCTAGAGTCTTCTAGGGAAGATAAGCAACACACACTAAAAATATAGGAAACAAGCAAACAAACAAAACCTTCCCACAATGAACGCGTTATTTGGTGATGAAATCCAACATTGCTAGAACAATATAAGAAGGGGATGAGATAGAGCAGGTGGAAAAGTTATTTTGACGACCTTCTTAATAGACTTACACCCTAGTGAAATATCCCATACATAATCGTAGGTATACCCTCCAAGGAGACCGACTGAGTTTGGCCAACATCGATTCCAGGTACCGTGAAGAATTTCCCCTCCATAATCACCTCATGTAAATACCCTAAAAAGATAGGCTACTAAGGTTACAAATTACGACAATGATTCCTTGGGAAGCAGTCGACAGTCCGATCCATGTGCAAGGGAAGGGTATCTAAGCCCTAAATTGCCTCAAGAAGGTCCGCACGGGATTTTCTTCTTGAGTGACCCCCAATAATACACAAAATATATACACTAACACCAACAAAGAAGGGTGAGTAACTCTGTCGACCCTAATGTGACCTTGTGGTTGACCCTTGTGTTAGAAGGGCTTCCCAGGACAAAATGTAGCAAGTGGATTTAAACTCTCCCTATCACAAGATACTATGTTTGTTTACAGCTTTGAAAAAATTTCTTTCACACCTATTACAAAGCCCTACACCCTAATCTAATGTAGGTTAGCAATACCAAAAAATATAAAAATGTTTAATCAATTTTTATAAGTGCTTCATTTTTAAGTTTGTTGTTTACTCGAGGAAAATGGTGTGATCTAAATGGTGTTTTGAACGACTCTAAACAATCCAAAGAAATGAGAATGCAAATATTTCACTTTGATGAAAGATATATTACGAGAAGGAGAAACTTTGTATCATTCCCAAATGCACAATGTCCCAAAATTTTATTAAACTCATCAATATCAATATCCTCAAGAAATAATCCAAAGAGACTGTACACCAATACATGATTCAAGACCAAAAATGCCAAAAACCATACAATTTCACTACTTCAAATGCAAGCTAGTTTCACTACCCAAAAGCAAGAATGAAACTATATTATTTGTTTGATTCTAATGTATAAAGAACGTAAATGAAAATCCTTTAATTATCCACTACATTCAATTAAAAGAAAGAGTTAGATGTAGATGCAAAAGACACGAAGAAAAAAGGGCTTCAAACAAAGCATGCGCTCAAAGCAATGAGAACTGAAAGAAAACAAGTAGGAGATAACATGTTCTAACAAGAAATAAATCAAGGATTCAACAATCAATCAAGACTTCAAGGAACACCAGAAAGTTCAGAGAAGAATCCAAGAAAAGATAGGGAGAAAGAGAAATCACTCAAGTTGTCTCGACAAAACAAGCAACAAGAAAGAGCAATTTCACAATTTTGAAAATGTTTCAAGCTCAATTTAAGACAATAAGAAGTGATAAATACCAAATATCAACCTAAACAACTTTAAAACCCAACATACAAAGTCTGGGTAAAGACTTCTGCAAAACAAACCTCAAAAATATGAGCAGAAGAAGGCAGAAAACCTCCAAGAAAGAGACTAGCACTCCTTAAATCAAGGAAACAGAGCACTATAGTGATCTGTAAATCACTGTAGGGGGGAACTGATCAGAGATAAACACTATTATATGGACTCCATGGGAGTTCTACCCTTCCAAGAAATTCAAAACAGAGGCAAACAATTCACAAAAACTCACCCAGAATTCATAGAAATTGGTGAAATTGCTAGTGAAGATGGGAGAAAGGTAATAGATCATGAAAAAGAAGTAAAACTAATATAAAATGTGGGAAAATTACAGGGAAAATCCAAGGAAATACAAATCAATGGTGATCCCCAATGGAGTCGCCAATTTATGTTGTAGGAAAATTCCCCTGCGGACAGGTGAATATCCTCTTGGACTCTAGACCCCTATACCAACACAGGAAACATGATAACATTGGATAGTATAATTCCTTTCAAAGTAACTAACTAATCATAAAGATGAGGATAAGGAATAAATTATGATGCACCTTATTCTGATGTGTGTCCTCGCTACTCCAACTTGAGCTTAATCTTCGAGATCCTTAGCATTGTTTGACACCTGCAATGCAATGGACAACAAGATGAAGAACTCCTACTCTTCTCTATAATATTAGTCCAATCAAATCCATCTATAATACAAACATATGTAAAGAGACACAAGTTATAAGGAAATAGGCCAAGTAATATATTATTGAGAACTCTTAAAGAAATGCTTACAGACTGTAGATGTGGTTGCAACAGCTTCCCCAAGTCCTCCTCATCCAACCCTTGCACAAAGCTCCCAAAATCATAGGTTTTATATCCTAAATATTTATCCCAAGACCATAGGTTTGATACCTCAAATATCCACCATTCTTCCTTCTCCATAGAAATCCCTCAGTATATAGGATTTGGAGGCTTAACCACCATGGAGAGGATCAGTCATCAGATCCACTAAAAAGGGATCTGAAAGATATCTAGGGAGAAAATATCTCTTAAGGATTTTAGGGAGGAAATATCTCTCAAAGATTTTAAGGAGGAAATATTTCAACCATCCATGAGATCCTCCACCTTCCCTAAAAAATAGGAAACCAAATGTGAGCTGAAATCTCACACTTAATTTATTTATTTTTCATGAATATTAATAATAATTCATGTGCACTTGGTATTTTGGCCTTCATGTAATATATCCCTCCTACACATTGACTAGGGATTGTGACATAGGTTATTCCATGGTGTCAAGGTGTATGAGACACTTATATGACACTTAGGGCGAGGTACCTAGGTGTGAAAATTTCATGTGTAACAGAACCCCTCACAACAGAAATAGGGAAAGGGAAGCCCCAACCCGCAGAACAAAGGGCAGAGAAAATATGGACATCCTTAGAACAACCAAACTAAGACACAAAAAAATAAGGACAATGGAAATATGAATAAAGATACTGGGAAGTGGTGCGACTTCCATAAGAGCCCCTTACATAACACTATTTACTATCGCTCAAATAACTCATTGGTGGATGATGTGAAAGCTTTTGAATCGAATGTGAGTTATGAATCTGAGTTAGAGTAAAAAAAGGGGAGACAGATCATTGACGTAGAAACCAGTTCCACTGTTTCTACCACCAAGATCCATCCTAGAGAACCCGATGAGATGGAGGAAGGAAAACACCTCTTTCATTCACAGATGTGGGTGAAAGGCACCCTGTTTCACTTCATCATTGACAACGATATCCAGAAGAACCTCATCTCAGCAAAGGTTCTCAAGCGACCGACTTTGCTGACAACACCACACCCACATCACTACACCATCAGATGGCTCCACCAAGGAAGCGATCTTCGTGTCAGCCAAAATTTCCTCCTGTCGTATGACATCAATCCCTTTAAGGATGAAGAATTGTGTGATGTTTCTCCCCTTGAAGTTTGTGTTGTTCTTTTGGGCCAACATTATTTATGGAAACGTCATGATGTATATGAGTCTAGGCCTTGCAGTGTTATTATTACTTTGAATAGGAAATTGTACAAGATACCTGAGGTAGTCCCACATAGTGCCATTTCCTTGATATTTTCCAAGCAATGTAGGAAGGTCATCTCTTAGAACAATAATTTTTTCTTCTTCGTGATTCGCTCTCAGAGTGAGCGAAAGATTGTAGCCACATATAGGGCCTCTACAACTGACCTATCCATATAGCAAAAGAAACTAGATAAGGTCATGGAATAATACAAAGACATCTTCTCCTCACCTACTAGTGTACCTCTACGTTGTCAATTCAAGCATTCCATCGATCTGACCCCCGACACACCGCTACCCAATGGTATAATCTATCATTGCTCTCTACTAAAAAATGAGGAGATTAAGAATCATATCCAAGAACTTCTCCAAAAGGGGCACTTCCAACCCAGATCATCACCTTGGGGAAGCTCAATGGTGCTTGTGCATAAGAAATATGAGAGCTAGTGACTCTTCATTGATTACAAGGCCCTAAATAAAATCACAGTCAGGAATTGGTACCCTATTCCCGAAATCCATGATCTACATGATCAAATCAAGGGGGCCAAATACTCCAGTAAGATTGATCTAAATTATGGCTACCATCATGTACCAATAAAGAAGACATATGTATGGAATACTGCGTTCAAGTCAAAAGACGATATTTTTGAATGGATGGTCATGCCCTTTGGTTTGAAAAAATCCCTAACAACTTTTATGAGGATGATGGGAGATATCTTGTGGAATTTCACCAATTCTTTTGTAGTGGTGCATATGGATGACATCCTCATCTACAATAAGACTTGGGCAGAACACTTGCAACATATTCAACAAGTTCAACACAAGATATATGCCAATTGGAAAAATTCTCCTTCGGCATGGACAAGGTCCAATACCTAGGCTACATTGTTGATGAGAATGGTGTGCATGTGGATCTAGCTAAGATCTAGGTCATTCGTGACTAGCTATCCCCAACCCTGCCCATTAAGATTCAGAGCTTCTTAGGCCTTGCCAATTTCTATTGCAGGTTCATGTTGGGATTCTCCCATATTGCATGGTCCCTTATCCAAGTAACCAGGTGTGGTGGTAAGGAAACGTTTGTGTGGGGCTTGTCCCAAAAACAAGCGTTCGATGATTTGAAGTAGTGTTTTTTCTCAACCCAGTGCTTTCAGTACCCAACCTACAACAACCCTTTGAGATCAAGACAGATGCTTCAAACTATGTTATGGGTGTAGTTCTCACTCAGCATGGCCACCCTGTGGCCTATCATAGTGAGACACTATCATATTTCATCCATTAGTATCCTACTTACGACAAAGAAATTTACTCCATTGTGAAATCTTTCTGCCAGTGGGGGAATTACATTCTCGAGAAGGAGACAATAATACACACTGATCATAAGCCACTACAGCTCATGCAGACACAAGGCAAATTGCAGAATGACTTCCATCAGAAGTGGTCCCCATACTTGCAGCAGTTCCACCTCAACATCAAGTATAAGACATAAAGTACCAACAACTTTGTTGATTTCCTCAGTCGACCTCCAGTTGTGGCACTCACCATGGTGCTAGACCCTTGCATCCATGATACCTCCAGACGGCCCCACCTTTATGAGAAAGATCTTGACTTCACCATCACCTACCATATGTTGGGCGCAAACACAACTGTCACTAATTTCCATCTTTATGACATGTTATTCTGTCATCTATACCATCTCTGTGTTCCATCAAGTGAGTGAGTGAAGTTGATTTTGGAAGCTCGCTACTTTCGAGTGGAAGGACACTTCGTCATAGAAAATATAGTATTGGAATTGTTGTAGTAACATTTATACTAGCCAAACATTTGACAGGATTTCAACAAATATATCAGATCCTGCATTGCCTGCACTATTACCAAACAAACCGCTAATAAACAAGGCATATACACCCTGTTATCACATAGAATTGTAAGGGTCAAAAAATCATTTCAGTTTTGTTTTTTTAGTCATAGATTTTCTTTAGTTATGGGTTTTTTATGTCTTCTTTCTATATTCATAATTCAAATTTTGATTTAAGTAAGATAAAGCTAGTTTGGCCTTGGTATAGAGTCCTTGGGTTATGTCTTTGTTTTCATGCCAAGTTGAATAAACCCTCATGAGTCACATATTTGAACTCTTCATCATCACCTTGACACATCACACTTCCATGTTGTACACAATATCCTTCGTTGTCACCTTTTATCCATTTAGTTGTCAAATCATATTTGATCTATGCGCTGCCAACTCACTAGGAGAGTTCACATCATATTCAAAGTAATCCATGCATTCATTTCCATAATTTCATTTAAGGATCGTGTCAAAGAAGATATCATTGTTTTCAAAGACTATCTTTTAAATAAATTCTCAGGGATTATGTCATTAAAGTTTCTAACATCTTCCTCCAAGTGTGCAAATTGTGTTTGAGCTAGGCGCTACGAACTGACACTGTGAGCCTGGTGCTATAGATAGGTGTTGCGAACTAGCTAAAGGAGAGTGTTAGAGGTTGGACTACTTGCAAACACCCTTGTGCAATTTCAAAGACACCAACATCAAACTCAAGACCACCAAGTACTCCATTAGATTTTTCATCCTCTTTGAAGGTCAAGAAAGGGATTTTGGTTGTTTTTCCTTTGGGCATTACTAACTATCACTTACTTTCTATCAGTTTGCAAAATTCACTTCAAACTTTCTCTAAACTGTGCCTATTAAGACTAACCATCTTCTGACCTTATTCAATTTTTCCTCCTGCTCAACATTTACTTGCTCCTATCATTTTCACTTGGTGCTGTGAAATGACTCACAGGGCACTGCAAACTACATTGTGAACCCTTTATTCCAACATTGTTAAAACCCCGTCCTATGCATCTTTCTAAAACTGCAACCTTAACAGAGTGAATTATATCCCTATCCATTTTGTAGTGCGCAGTTGATCATCTCTGGGAGCAGACTTAAAATTGCAAGCGTAGTGATGTTGTTTATCCATTTTTTATGCTAATAAAAGCCCTTTTGTAGAGTCTTATTGGTCTTTCTTTTCATCATAAATTTCAGTGGATTTTCCTTAGCCTTACCTTTGAATAATGTGTATAAACTCAAGTCTGTAGAAACCCTTTACAAGGTTAGCCTATTGCCGAAATTTTTTTCATCAAAACCCTAATCTTCTATATTCCTTGTTTCACACATCTAGCAGTCATTAATATTACATATAGGTTTTTTTCAAACAACAGTTATGAACAACCCACAACACAACAAGACTCATAAGGGAGGTGAAATAGTAATAATGGAGCACTATGACATGCAATTTCTTTATTATGGACATTTGATCAGAGAGGATTTTCAGAGAGTAGGTTGCATCACTTTTTGTCAAAATATGTAGAGGGGGCATCCAGAGGTATCCATGGAATTCACACTCAATTTCAATGGGATGAAAACTAAGGTGGGAATGTTATAATTTGAATTTTTAGAGTTGTCCATCTCAGTTGCAAAAGAGATACCCAAAACTGGATAAAAATGGTTCAAGGATATGACATTAAATGTTTCTTTCTCCAACGAATTTCTTAAATCAAAGTATCAAGAAGACAACTTGTCCAAAGGGGTTCTTAGAAACCATATGATTGAAGGTTTTGATAAAAGTTTGAAGGTTATCCAAAGGTATTTTACCTATGAGGGAATATTTAACATGGTTTATCAATATCACATGAGGTTGCTATTACACTTCACAAGGAAAGAAGCAATGAATATCCATTTTTACCTCTTTAGAAGCATTGGTAAGATGGTTGATAGAGTTCAAGACGAACATAAAAAAGTAGACACAAGTGTCTTTCACTCTGGCCTTATTAAAATGTTGGTCATGGAAGAGTTGAGAAAGACAAATACTGATTGGGAAACATTCCTCACTGCATCATAGTTTTAGCTAAATGTTTCCCCCACCCCACAATATAAAATACAAAGTCCTACTCCTATGGATAAGATTGTGTGTTTAGATTTTAGCAAGAATAAAAGAGGTTTTTTTATGGCTGATACAACTGAAACACGGGAAGGAGGGAATTCAAAACATTCACAGAGGGAAGTTTCACCCATGGAAGAGCTCATTCTTATGGAAGTTCCTCCAAGAAAATCCACAAGCCTGAGAGGAAGAAATCCTATGTTCCCTTCACCTATTGTTGCAGACAAGATTAAGCCTAGGAGGCCTTTTACAAGGCAAGTGGCCAAGAAAAATGTTCCTGTGAAAAGTGATGTAGCAGAAATTTCAACCCAGAGAAAAGGTAAATCCAAATTGGTTGAGAAACCCATTCAAAATTTCGATATCACTACTCCTCAAGAAGAAACCAATCACACTTTCAAGAGGCTCAAAAGAAAACTCAAGGAAGAAAGAGCTGAATTTGATAAGATGAAAAAGGAGCAATTGAGTGTCAAAAGGAAATTTAAGGAAATGTTGGATATTCATCATAAGTCCATTGACAAAGAAAATTTTATGGCTAAAAGATTCTTGCCCCTCCACAAGCAGCTTAGAAACTCTATTGAAAAAATAGATCTTATCAAGCTCAGATCAGAAACCTAAACCTAGAACTATAACCTTTTAAATAAGAGTTGGCCAAGCGAAATATGGACATGTTGGCTAAGGTTGCTACCAGGAGAATCTCCAGAGTTAAAAAATGAAGAAGTTGAACTTCCTTAACCAATATCAGTTTTTGAAAAGTTACCTGTGTTATGCATTTTTCATTTTTTAGGATGGTTATGATTTATAAGCCATGTTTAGCTACAATAATGCTCTCTTCTAGTTATATACCAAGATTATAAGTTGTTAAAAAAAATTGGGCATTGGAGATATTTTTTGGAATGTTTTAAGACTTTATCAAATGAAATGAGCCACTACAGGAAAGTGTTGCACAACTGAGAGGGGGGGGGTGAATCAGTTGTCACCGTGCTTAAACAATTATGCTTCTTTTAAAATATTTACAAGGCACTCAATGATGATCACAATAATGCAAGGAAATAAACAATGGCACATTCAACATTAGTCACATATATGAGAAACACAGAGACAGATATTTCCTGAGGAAACCCATACAGGGTAAAAACCTCTTCTTATTTATATGATAAGTATTATTTACATTCTTTTCATTATCATACATATGAGCACTGACTCATTGTGAGGCTACAACCTCTATTTTTGCAAGCTGCAACTTGCTGAGAGCACCAACTCTCTGTTTTCTCTAGCACCCACTAGAAGGAAGCACCAACTCCCTGGTTTCTCTAGCACCAACTAGAAGGAAGCACCAACTCCCTAGTTTCTCTAGCACCAACTAGAAGGAAGCTACAACTCCCTGTGTTCAAGAACCCACTTGAACCTCTGAGGACACCAGTCCTACCTAGCACCTCCCAACCACCCTGAAATATAAATTCCTTGTTACTAAAACTTATTACAGTGATATAAAGTTATTCAATGGCTTACCAGCCTTGTCGTTGTTCTGGTACACTACTCTACCCCGTCTGCATCGGTGTCTTCTACACACCCCTTACACTTTCTTTTCTTCTGCCTTTTATGCTCTCTGCACCATATCCCTTCAATGCAACATTCCTCTACTGTGCATTTCTTCTCCTGTTCTATGCCTCCTTGCACACACACCTGAATTCTCTTGCACAGCGACAACCCCTCTCTCTTATTTGTTCCACATTCTTATAGTCTCTATGCTATTTGTGCATGCAATATTCACCATGCCTTTGCATGCTCACTCCGTGCCAAATTCCTCCACATCTCGAGTGCTCTGCCTCATCATCATCGTGACTCTTCAGCTTCTTTGGTAGTTTTTCCCATGCGTTCAACATCACTGGGTGTTATGATGAGATTCCTCAGCCTCTCTGAGAGTCAAGACTCTTTTTCTTCTCTGTTACAGTAGAGCTCACCCTCTCTGTTGCAGTTACAGGATCCAACACACATCCAACTATCAATCGCCTCCACAAACAGTCTTTGCTCTACTGGTTGATCCCTTGAGACTCTTCACCTCCTCTATCAATCACCTCGAAGTGTCTTCGAGTCCTCTAGTAGAACTCATCACTGATTTCTAGCAGTTTCACTGTGTCGTGCAACAGTATCCCTCTGATCTCCTTCAGTTTCATCTGCATCATTGAATGATCTTCATTAAACTTGCCTTTATTTCGTATTTTGGCATTTCGGCTTTCTTGTGGCCAAGTGTCTCGTCAGTCCATGTCGCAGTCTTTGAAACTCTGAAACGGAGCTTTTCTGAGCTAGCTCCTTCCTTTATATGACCATGGCCATGACCAAGCGCTTGTTCATAACGTGCTTTTCACGATTTCGCATTTCACCTTTTTATTAATCTCGTTGTGAAGTTTCTCGACTTTCCAAGTCGCGATCCCCGAAATTTCGAAAAGGAGTTTGTCTGCACATACTCTTCTCTTCATCTCTTCGATGGTGTGACCACCGGCTGAGACCACAGGCCTAAAGTATTTTGCAATTTCGCGTTTCGGCATTTCGGGACTCCTGTGGTTATGTTTATTGCCTCTCCAAGTCGCGATTTGTGAAACTCCGAAATGGAGTCAGATCAACGGTCCAAATCACACATTGATCTGATGGCTTCGGTTAAATCGTGATTTTGCATATCGCAATTTCGGCATTCCTGTGGTGAATGTTCTTTTACATCTCCAACTCCCGATCTGCGAAACTTTGAAATGGAGTCGGATCGACGGTCCAGATCGCACCTTGATTTGATGGCTACGATTAAATCATGATTTCTCATATCGTGATTTCAAGAGGTGAGAGGTTGGAGCATTTCTAAACTTTGACTTTCCAGTCAGCGAAATGTTGATCTGTGTCCACGTGTCTTGCCTGAAGATGGACGGTCCTCCTTCTTTCGGGATTTTGTGAGCCCGCTACTCCTTGCACTTTAAAGAATGTGCAGGTTCTTCTTGATCCAACGATGTTCGGAACTTATGCTCAGATATGACGCATGAGATCTGTCCTCCTCTTATGAGCATTCTTCTTGTCTACAATCAGATCTGGCGGTCCTCCTTGTTTCGGAAATTTAAATGGGATTCAACGATCACTGATGCTTCTCCTCCCGAGCTTAGGCACTGCGTTCGACTCTGCGCTAATTCCTCCTGAGCTTACTTTGTCCTTGTTTTTCCTTTGCTGCATACTCTGATCTTTCCATTAATGACAAGCACATACTGCCTGTAAAGCATGCCAACCATCCTCTGCACTATCTCTTCTGAACTTATCGAGGTTTCTCTGCAGCGTCTTCCCAAAATAATTATGGTGCCCGTTTGTTACATTCTTCTTGTACTCAAGCCATCATCATTGCTATACTTTCCATCAATGACAAGCATACGCTGTCTGTAAAACATGCCAACAGAAAGTTTGTAGTGCCTGGCACTGCGAACTAGCTGATACTGACAGGCATTGAGAACTCATGTTTTGGAGTTTTTGAAGGGAGGAACAACTGCCAAGTGTTAAGATGAATGCATTCCAGTTGTCTAAGGGTTAGTTGCGAGATGGGAGGCCACCTTTCAAAGGAAGATGCACTCAAAGGGACACTTCATCAGCCATAAATAAAATGTTGCAAACGTTGCCACCATTAGCCTAAATTTTAGCATTCTATTTTATTTTTGTTGTACAGTTGTAGTCAAACCATCTTTAGGCATAGGAATCCTATGCAGGAGTTGTTATTTGAATTGTAAAGTTGTCAATGAAAGTCTAGACTATAAGATAGGCATGGTAATAGTGAAGGAGGGTTCAAATGGTTTGAGAGAGACTCATATCTTAATGTTGCCTATGTAACATAGAATATGTCCTATTGTATGTACCAGACCTGAGACACTTTGGATAATAGAAATTAGTCCTTTTTCCTTATCATCTTGTTTTCTATCTTATTCTGATTGCAGTCTATTGAATTCTTCAATTTTTTTAATTGTATATTTTTTGCAATGGAGAATATGTTGTGATATTGTTTATAAATATATCATAGTTTCCTCTTTGATTATAAGAATTTATTGTTTCAGATGGTTTGTATTCATAAGTCTGTTGGTACTATATGATGTAGATGATAGGCATATTACATCTTTCTTATTGAGTCTTCCACCTATCCATTTTATTTCTTAAAACCTAATCTAAGTTACTCAAATCCTTATTTGTTGGTGCATATTGTATGGAGTAAGTTGTGATTGACATTAGTTTCCTGATTTTTCATCCATTTACCAACTTATCATAAAATATTATCTTTAACATCTTGATGGGTGCTGAGCTTACACTTTAGCAGTCAAAGTGTGACTTTTAGTGCTAACATTCTTGGCACTATTGTGGGAGAATGAATTGAAGACTTTTCCTTGGGTTTTATGACAGAGAAAATATTGATTCTAAGGGTGCACAGTGACCAGTAAATTGAAGGCTGCAGATTGCACCTGGTGACTCCATTGTTTTAGTTGTGGATCCCAAAGGTATACACATGAGGTCTACTTCACATTTACCTATGGCTGCACCTGAAGCTGACCCAAAAAGTATCATGAAGAAAGGAAAGGATTCACAAGGAGCCTCTTCATCTATTTTATTAGGTACTTCTGGAGACTTACCTGAATCTACTTTTCAAACACCAGTAGTTTTATCTAGCATTTCTAAATTACCTACTATTGAAGCTCCTGTAAATTTAAAACTAGGAGAATTTCCTCTTGAATACTCATCTTTTTCTCCTCAGTTGAAAGAAGAAAGACTTCAAAATTTTTATGTTCTTGCATCCCCTGAAGTTGTAAATTGGTTTAGGCTTGAGAGTCTAGAGTATTTTCCCCTCCTAGGTTCTCCCTCTCCTCATTCTTTCAAATTTGTTGTAACCAAAGAAGAAGGAATCTATGTCCCTCTTGAGTTTTCCCCATCCACCTCCCAGACCCAACCACTTTTTGTTAAACTTGAAACTTCTCCATGTTATAATCTTCCTTTTCCTAAGATATACGATATACATATTTCAGCTTTGCCTTTCAAATCACCTCCCACTTCTCCTAGAATTCAGAATCCACCTTTCCCTAATCAAATGGCAGGGGTTAATCATCCTCAGAATAGAATGGATGTCATTGTGGCTGATAGGTATGCCCCTTTTGTTCTTCCTCATCTTATGAATTCCCTCCCAATAGGATATTACCTAAATTATATTCCCAAGTTCACAGGAGAGGAGGATATCACTGCAGAAGAACACCTTGCAGCCTTTTATAGCTATGTTGATAATTTGAATATTGAGAATGAGGATGTTTGGATGAAAGTTTTTGTACAAAGCCTTGATGGTGAAGCTAGAAAATGGTTTAGGAGTTTATCTCTTTGATCAATTGTTTGGATTGAATCCTTTGATGATGCCTTTTTAAGTAATTAGGGTGACAATAAGGATTTGATGTACTATATCATTGAATTTGGTGATTTGTTTAGGAGTTTTATCTACTTCACTAGCTCATATGAAAGATGTTTCCTTAGAAGTGGAATCAAACATATTGGTTGCAGAAAAATTAAGAGGAAAATATGATAGGGATAGGAAGAAGCAAAAGGCATAATCGTCCACTTCTGATGCTTCAACAACTAACCATCAGGTGGATGAATTGACTAAGTTAGTCAAGTCACTTTCTGTAGAAATGGAAAAACTGAAACTTGATGGGAGACAAGAAAATAATAGAAACACATAAGAGTTTTGAAATAGGAACAATTTCAGAAGAAAAAATAATGCACCTCAAATTATTCAAAGAGATCATAGGAATAGAGATGATCAAAAGGTTTAGATCCCTCTTCAAAATAATCTAGTTGATGATGAAGAAGTAGAAAATGAGGAAGTTGATCAAGAAATTCACTATTTGGGAGACACATCTACTTCCCCTCACCTAACTCAATCTGCTTCTGAAGAGTCTCTGATAAAAAACCAGCTAAATGAGTTAAGTAAGGAAGAGAAAACAAATGAAAATAAGAATAAGTACAACTTGAGGTCAAAACAAAAAGAGGGAAATCCTAGTACATCCAATCAACCTAAAAAATTAGACCCCTCTACTAAAACAATGGTTGCACCAAAGAAAGGAAATGAAGAACAAAATAATCAGCCTGTGGATAAATCCCCTGTCCAAGAATTGAACGAAATTATGAAATCCCCATATTCTTTTAACTTTGAAAATGAAATTCAGAAGATTAAAATTCCGGTCCCATAATTAGAGTTGATAAGAAATGAAGATTTCAAGAAGTCCATTTCTAAAATGTTGCAGTTTGATTTTTCTTCCCATTCAACAAATTCAATGAATTTTCAAGATGAAAAACCTGCAGTGATATTGGGGCCCTTAGTGGAAGATAGGGATGACTCCTCTCCTCCTTTTTATACCTCATTGAATGTACATGACAATGTCTTACGAAATTTCTTGATGGATTTAGACGCATCCCATAACTTAATGCCTAAATCTATCATGGATGAACTGGGTCTAGATATCACCAAAAAATATCATGATCTATATTCTTTTGACTCAAGGAAAGTGAAATGCCTAGGGGTTATTAAAGATTTGGATTTTACTCTCTTTCAATTTCCCATGAAGAGTATAGTCATGGATATAGTAGTTGTAGATGTTCCCCCTAATTTTGGTATGTTATTGTACAGATCATGGATTAAGAGGTTGGGAGGAGCATTGTAGATGGACCTCTCCTATGCCACCATACATGTCTTTGGGGGTGAACACAGAAGAATATATAGAGAATCACGGTTGGCTTACATTATTAGTGATGAAGCTAATCCCACAAACCATCATATTTATGATGTTGACAGTGATTTGGGATCTACCATTTTGCAGCTCACTGATCTTCCTCAACCACCCCTGGAAATAAGAAATTCATCACCGACATCATGGGAAACAACCAAACAATATGCTCAAACTTGGAAAATCGTTTTTGATGGGGCATCTTCTAAATATAGTGTTGGTGATGGGGTTGTTTTCTTTTCCCTCTCTCAATAAATCATAACTTTGTATTTCAAGTTAAAATTTGAAACCGCGAACAACATTTTTTATTATGAGGCTCTAGTTTTGGGGTTTAGGGTTGCTAAATATATGAAGATTGAAGAATTATCAGTTTTTGAAGAGGTAGAGTTGATTGTACATCAGATCATAAATATATATCAGGCAAAGCATCTAAGGTTGAGGACTTATAGGAATAAGATATGGGATCTTATTGATAATTTCTTCCTAGATTCTAACATATCCTTTGTTCCTAGAGAAGATAATGCATTGGAAAATTCCCTAGTGGTTTCTTTTAGCAACTTTAAAGTTCCACTACCTCCTAAACTCAAGTGCAACGTTGAAGTAAAATACAGGCCTTCCATAATGGAAAATGTCAAATATTGGAAGGCTTTTGAAGATGATCTTGAAATAAAAAGATTCTTGGAAATAGTGGAAGAATTTTTTGCACTACACATTGATCAAGATCTAGATGATGAAAACAACCCTTATGCTGATAAATTCCCGAACAAAATTGCAGACCACAAGATTGTCTAGTTCCCTAGAAATCATATCCCAAAGGGATTGGTTCCTTTAGAGATATTATTTGACAGTAATGATGTGGCTATCAAAGTAAGAGGTTCAAATGAAGATGTTGATTTGGCATAATGCAATATAGGTACTAATGAAAATCCCAAGTATGTCAAGTTGTCTAGTAGTCTGTCAAAAAAACAAAGAGCTGAGTATATCAAACTATTAAAGGAATTTGTTGATGTATTTGCTTGGAAGTATGATGAATTGAAAACTTATGACACAAGCATTATTGATCACAAAATTACTTTATAGGAGGATACCAAACCTTTTAGAAAGAAACTAAGACAGATCATTCCTATGTTGACGCTCATCATGGAGAAGAAAGCTCATGCTTTTCTCAAAGCCCTCAAAGCTTTCAGAGTATATGTTCTAAATTCTAGGATTATTGCTTATGTCCCTTCAACCTCTGTTAAATAAATTCTAATTCAGCCTGACATAGATGGAAAGAGAAGTAAGTGGATTGCCAAAATTGTAGAACTTGATCTTGAGATGAAACCTACGAAGCTGGTGAAAGGAAAAGGTTTAGCTAGATTGTTAGATGAATCCAATTGTAAGGAACTTGGGGTTAATTTCATGAATGCAGATTATGTATATCGACAGACTGGTATTACTAGAAAAAACTCACATATCAACACCTGTTACACATTATTTTCATCATCCCTATGACCATTAATGATGTAAACCTATATGTAGTCTTTAGAGGGGTCAGTGGCCTGAGTTCCTGAAGAAAGAAGGGAGAAGAACTTTTTCGGAGAAAAGAAATTGCATTTTCCTTTGTAAAAGCCCTATAAAAAAAGGAAGTTCGCAGGCTGCATTATAGCTAGGGTGCGAGAATGCCTTATTCTCGTGGGATGCATCATTGTTACACATTATTTTCGTCATCCCTATGATCGTTAATGATGTGAACCTATCTGTTTCCTTCAGAGGGGTCAGTGGCCTGAGTTCCTAAAGAGAGAAGGGAGAAGAACTTTTTCTGAGAAAAGAAGTTGCATTTTCCTATGTAAAAACCTTATAAAAAAGGAAGTTCGCAGGTTGCTATATAGGCAGGGTGCGAGAATGACCCATTCTCGTAGGTTGCACTATATCTAGGGTGCGAGGTGTTCACAGGTTACTCTATAGCTAGGGTGCGAGAATTCCTGCACGTGGGAAAAATGAGCATTTTCTCGAATCTTCTAGAAGGAGAAACTTCTATGGTGAGGTGGCATCCGAATGGTTTGGATCTTACTCGCTTTCATGATTTAGTGGGATCATCCT
>ML780566.1:224555-257043 GCA_009831015.1 Picea engelmannii | reverse complement strand
TGTAATCTCTCTTTCACATTTAATATGATACAGTAATATGATTCTTTCCTATAAAGCTTGTTGTGTTTTATTGTATGATTCCTTGATCACATACATAGGTTTATATTGAGTTTATTCTATTACTATCACTTTGGTTGGTTGCACTCTTTTGCAGGATCATAATTGTATGAGCATTGGAATGGATCTAGGATGGTGATGGCGAGAGGAAGTGACATTTAAATAGTATGTCACCTATCTCTCTTTAGTTAGTAAATTCAATATTTAAAACTTAAGGAAAGTGTCATGTTCTGGTGTGTTTTTTTCTAGATCTAGGTGGATCTAGGGAGATTAGTTAGTGTCTGCACCTACCGATTTATCCCATAACAACACCAAATTGACAGAGTGTAGTTGGTACAAGGACCTCATCCATTTCTTGCAGACATTGCAACCTCCTACTGGACTTGAGAAGACTAAGGTGAGAGACTTAAAGCTCAAAGAAATCAGATATTGCATTGTTGATCATGTTTTGTATTGAAAGGATCATGTAGGGATTATTTTAATATGCTTGGATCCAGATGAGGCAAAGAAAACCATTACTAATTTTCATGATATCCTATGTGGAGGTCATCAGTTTTGGAGGACCACAACATACAAAATACTTAAAAATGGGTACTTTTGGCCTAGTTTATTCATTGATGTATGTGCAAAGATCAGGTCTTGTGATAAATGTCATAAATTTTGAGGAAAACAACAACTAAAATCCTTGCCTATGAAGCCCATAATGGTATTTGGTCCTTTCCAACAATAGGGATTAGATTTCATTGGAGAAATCCATCTAGCTTCAAGTGGCCAACATCGTTGGATCCTGACTGCCACTGATTATTTGACCAAGTGGATAGAAGCCATTCCCACAATAAATGAAACACATAAAGTAGTCATTGGCTTCCTGGAAGATATTTTGTCAAGGTTTGGTTGTCCTAACAAGATTGTGACTAATAATGTTGCATCTTTTAAAGCTGGACCTTTGGTCAAGTTTTGTGAAAATTTTTGTATCCATCTTATTCACTCTATTCCTTACTACCCTCAAGGTAATGGATTGACAGAATCCTCCAAAAAAGTCTAGTAAAAATCATCAAAAAACTGTTGGAGGATAACAAAAAGTCTTGGGATTCAAAACTAAAGTTTTCTCTATGGGAAGATAGAGTAACTATTAAGAGATCAACTGGAAATACTCCTTTTTAGTTGGTATATGGAACTGAAGTTTTTTTTCCCACTAAAATAGCATTACATATGGAAAAGTTTCTTCAATATCAACAAGGAGAACCAAATGACATGATCAAGAGGATGCATCAGCTAGTGGAGGTACCACAGACCAGGGAGCATCTCTTTGATAAAGCACAAAGCCATCAGTATAAAATCGAAGAAGATTTCAGCAAGAAGGTGAAGAAGGAAGCTTTCCAGCTGGGAGACTTGGTGCTCAAATGGGATGCACAAAGGAAAGACAAGGGTAACCATGATAAATTTGAAGCCTTGTGGATTGGTCCTTTCAATATTTCTGAAGTTTTTCAAAATAACACTTTCAAATTGTAGAGCTTGGAAGATACTAAATTTTCTGGTGTCCCAGTCAATGGGCATTTTCTTAAGAAACACTTTTCTTCAAGTCATGAGTGGCTATCTTTCATTGTAAATATAAGTTTTTAGTTTGTTTTATTTGTTTTAAATAACGACCCTATAGTCCTTGGATAAATCACTAGAACTGCATGTTCTTAGCAAATCACAGGGAGCATTCCATCCCCTGTAGATCCAATGCTATCACATAGAATTGTAAGGCTCAAAAAATCATTTCAGTTTTGTTTTTTGAGTCATAGGTTTTCTTAAGTTATAGGTTTGTTATGTCTTCTTTTTATAGTCATAATTCAAATTTTGATATAAGTAAGCAAAATCTAGTTTGGCCTTGGTCTAGAGTCCTTGGGTTATGTATTTGTTATCATGACAAGTTGAACAAACCCTCATGATTCACATATTTGAACTCTTTGTCATCACCTTGACACGTCACACTTCCATGTTGTACCCAAGATCCTCCTTTTTCACCTTTTATCCATTTAGCTGTCAAAACAGATTTGATCTATGCCCTACTGACTCACAAGGAGAGTTCACAACATATTCAAAGTACTCCATGCATTCCTTGCCATAATTTCATTTAAGGATCGCGTCAACGAAGATCTCATTGTTTTCAGAGACTGTATTTTAAATAAATTCTCGAGGATTATTTCATTAAAGTTTCTAACAACTTCCTCCAAGTGTGCAAATTGTGTTTGAGTTAGGTGCTACGAACTAGCGTTGTGAACCTGGTGCTACAGATAGGTGTTGGGAACTCGCGTTGTGAGCTAGATGAAGGAGAGTGTTGGATATTGGACTACTTGCACACACCCTTGTGCAATTTCAAAGACACCAGAATCAAACTCAAGACCACCAGGTAGTCCATGAGAGTTTTCATCCTGTTTGAAGGTTGAGAAAGGGATTTTGGCTATTTTCCCTTTGGGTGATACAAATTGTCATTGACTTTCTATCAGTTTGAAAAATTCACTTAAAAAATTCTCTAAATTGTGCCTATTAAAAATGGCCACCTTCTAACCTCACTCAATGTTTCCTCTTGCTCAACATTTACTTGCTCCTATCATTTTCACCTGGTGCTGCGAACTGACTCACATGGTGCTACAAACTGTGCTACGAACCCTCTGTTCCAACATTTTTAAAACCTCATCCTCTGCATATTTATAAAACTGCAACCTTAACAAATTTAATTATATCCCTATCCATTTTGTAGTGTGCAGTTGATCATCTGTGGGAGAAGACTTAAAATTGCAGGTGTAGTGATGTTGTTTATCCATTTTTTATGTTGATAAAATCCTTTTTTCCGAGTCTTATCTGTCTTTCCTTTCGTCATAAATTTCAGTGGATTTTCCTTAGCTTTAACTTTGAATAATTCCCTTTCTCATTCCTAGATGTGTATAAATTGAATTTTGTAGAAACTCTATACAAGGTTAGCCTATTGGAGAAAGTTTTGTCATCAAAACCCTAATCTTCTATATTCCTTGTTTCACACATATAACAGTCATTAAATATTACAGAAATTCAAAAAACAATTATGAACAACCCACAACACAAGAAGAATCACAAGGGAGGTGAAATAGTAATAATAGATCCCTATGACATGCAATTTCTTGATTATGAACGTTTGATCAAAGAGGATTTTCATATAGTAGGCTGCATCAATTTCTATCAAAAGATGTAGAGGGGGCATCCAGAGGTAGCCAGGGAATTTACACTCAATTTCAATGGGACCAAAACCACGATGGCAATGTTATAATTTGAAGTTTCAGAGTTGTCAATCTCAGTTGCAATAGAGATACCCAACACTAGAGAAAAATGGTTCAACGCTATGACATTAAATGTTGTTTTCTCCAAGGAATTTATTAAACCAGAGTATCAAGAATACAACTTGTCCAAAGGGGTCCCTAGAAACCATATTCTTGAAGGTTTTGATAAAATGTTGAAGCTTATCCAAAGGTATTTTACTTGTGAGGGAAGATTTAACATGGTTTATCAATATCATATGAGGTTTCTATTACACTTCATAGCGAAAGAAGCATTGAATCTCCCTTTTTACCTCTTTAGAAGCATTGGTAAGATGGTTGATATAGTTCAAGCCAAATCTAAACAAGTATACACAAGTGTCTTTCACTCTTACCTTATTAAAATGTTGATCATGGAAGAGTTAAGAAAGAAAAATATTGATTTGGAAACATTCCTCACTACATCACACTTTCAGTTGAATGTTTCCCCCACCCCATAGTCTAAAATACAAAGTCCTACTCATGTGTTGTTATGACTGTTACAAATGAAACACATGCAATAGGGCCTTCACAACCTTCATAGAGGGAATATTTACCCATGGTAGAGCCCATTCCTACGAAATTTCCTCCAATAAAATCCACAAGCCTGAGAGGAATAAATCTTATGTTCCCTTCACTTATTGTTGTAGACAAGATTAATTCCATGAGGCCTTTTACTAGGGCAACAACTAAGCAAAATGTTTCTGTGAAAATTCATGTAACAGAAATTTCAGCCTAGATAAAAGGTAAATCCAAATTGGTTGAGCAACCCATTGAAATTGTTGATATCACTACTCCCCAAGAAGAAACCAATCTCACTTTCAAGAGGCTCAAAAGACAACTCAATGAAGTAAGAGTTGAAGTTGGTAGGATGAAAAAGGAAGAACTAAGTGTCAGAAGGAAATTTAAGTGTTGGATATTCATCATAAGTCCATTGAAAAAGCAAATTTTCTGACTAAGAGATTATTTCCCCTCCACAGGAAGATCAAAAATCTCTACAGACAAAACATATCTTATCAAGCTCAGATCAGAAAGCTAAAGGAAAAACTGCATCCTTTTAAAGAAGAGTTGGACAAGAGAAATTTCAACATGTTGTCTAAGGTTGCTACTAGGAGAAGCTCCATAGTTAAAAAATGAAGAAGTTGAACCTCCTTAACCAATATCATTTTTTGATAAGTTTCCTTTGTTATGCATTTTTCATTTTTGAGGATGGTTATCCTTTATAAGCCATGTTTAGCTATTGGGAGGCTCTCTTATAGTTATGTACCAAGATTATAAGTTGTTACAACATTTTGGGGCACTGATGATAGTTTTTGGAATGTTTTAAGACTTTATCAAATGAAATGAGCCACTACAGGAAAGTTCGCAATGCTTGGCGCTGCAAACTGGATGATACAGACAGGCATTATGAACTAGTGTTGCGAACTCATGTTTTGGTGGTTTTGAAGGGAGTAACAACTATCGGGTGTTAATATGGATGCATGTCAGTTTTCTAAGGGTTGGTTGCAAGTTTATAGGCCACCTACCAAAGGAATATGCACTCAAAGGGACACTTCATCAGCCATAAATAAAATGTTGCAAACGTTGCCAACATTAGCCTGAATTTTAGCATTTTGTTTTATTTCTTTTGTATAGTCGTAGTCACACCATATTTAGGCATAGGAATCATATGCATGAGTTGTTATTCAAATTGTAAAGTTGTCAATGATAGTCTAGAATATAAGATAGGCATCGTAAGACTGAAGGAGGGTTTGAATGGTTTGAGAGAGACTCATATTTTGGTGTTGTCTATGTAAGAGAGAATATATCTTATTGTATGTACTAGACCTGAGACACTTTGGATAATAGAAATCAGTCTTTTTTTCTTATTATATTTTTTCTATCTTATTATGATTGCAATCTATTGAATGCTTCAATTGGATTAATTGTATCTTTGTTGCAATGGAGGATCTGTTGTGATATTGTTTATAATTATATCAGAGTTTTCTTTTTGATTATAAGAAGTTATTTTTTTAGAGGGTTTTTCTTCATATGTCTATCAATATTACTTGATGTAGATGGTAGGCATATTACATATTTCTTATTGAGTCGTCCACCTATCCATTTTATTTCTTAAATTCTGATCTAAGTTACTCAAATCCTTTTTTGCTAGTGCATATTGTATGGAGTAAGTTTTGATTGACATTATTTTCCAAAATTTTCATCCATTTACCACCTTATCATAAAAACATATCTTTATACTCTTGATGGGTGTTGAGCTTACACTTTGGCAGTCAAAGTGTGATTTTCAGTGCTAACACACCCCTCTTCCTACTCCTGACAGGACCTGAGAATCCATATCAAGGGACTACATGTCAGGCCTTTCGTCCACCAAGCGGTGAAATGACTATGTTTTTGTGGTTGATGATCACTTTTCCAATATGGAAATTATGGCTACCTGGAAGTGCATCACAGCAGAAGCCAATGGAAATATATTCTTTGAATGGGTGTGGGTAAATTTTTTGATACCACAAACCATTATCTCATATCGGGACAACCAGTTCCTCAATACAATATGTTTGAATATTTGGTCATTGCCTGACACCAAGCTCACCAAATCCACTTCCTTCCTCCACCAATTGGATGGCCAAACCAAGGTTGTCAGCTAGATGATCGTGCATATCCTATGCATGTAAAATTCCAAGCACCCCCGCACATGGGATGAGAGTCTTCCCTATGTTTATCACAACTACAATAGAACCATACATATCTCAGACAACCACATCCCCTTTCAGGTGGGGTTGGGATTTCAACCATTGGGTTCCATGGATGTTGCACTACCCCTTGCATCCACCCAGGCAGACTCATTCTAGGCTCAAACTGAAGCTAACAAAGCCACCCAATTCATTGAGTGGATCCAACACATCTTCCAACAGGTTCAGGATATTTTGCAAAAGTCTAATTCCAAGTACAAGAAACACCATTATCGACACCAAGTGCCACACAAGTTTTAAGTGGGAAACAAAGTTTGGTTCCACTTGAATAAAGAATGACTTATAGGCCCCATCAGAAGATTTTTCCACTCCATTATGGACCTTACACCATCACCAAGGCTATGGGAGACAATAACTTTTAGCTCAACATTCCCCCCCTCCTTGGCTTGCGCCCAGTATTCAATGTGGATCTCTTTCGGCCATATTTTCCACCATTATTGGACACCTCAAGGATAGCATAAACTTTGAAACCAATAGAGCTCAACCCTGACTACATGGAACATGCATCCACTGATCAGATCATGGACATATAGGTCAAGGGCACTCGCCAGTAGAGGATCCATCTTTATTGGGTTGTCAAAGAAGGGAAGCTCCTGCACCAAGGCAAGTGGCTTACCCGAGGCCAAATTCAATAGAAATTTCCTCATCTAATGGGGGAACTCAATGCAATGGAGACCATTTCTTCCTAATGGGGGAGGATTGATATGAGTGAATATCGATGGCCACCCACCTATTACAATTGGATCATCTTGGCAGTTTTTTCCTAGTTTCGGGTCTTGAATGTTCAAGTCTGTTTTGAGGCCCTAAACAATGTTTTTAGGGCTCTCCATAGTCAAAATGTTGACAAAGTCAAAGTTTGATGGAATAATGTGTAGTCCTCGGATAGATATTTCTAATGGGATATCGTGTGCATGAAACATAGTTCATATGTAAAAGTTACGGCCCCAGGAAGTTGATGTACTAACTTACCCCACGGGGCCCACATTACTTTTGGCGCTTCATCTCCTAGGGTTAGATTTTTGGATTTCTAAGGTTTTGGAATTCATGTTTATTGTAAAAAGGATTTTGGAGCCTCATTGTACTCATCTTCTTGCGAATGAGCGCAACCATCACATCTCTTCTTAGAGATTATGCACCACCATTCTAGCAAGATTTTTTTCAGTCAGCATTTTACAGTTTCAACATATTTCTTTATTGAATAGAAGCCAGTTTTACTATATCTCTGTTATTGTTCCTTCTGTCTCTGTGCTAATAATAGGAATAATATGTGTTCATTTCTTTTTTCTCATAAAATCTGGATCATTGGTACATATTTTATAAATTTTGAAAGTACACATAGTAGTTAGGTATTGTTATAGCATCAATTTCCACCATTGAAGCATTGATTCTCTTATTGTCCTAGTCTCTATCCTATTTTGAAACAAGTATTCCCCATACCTCCTTGAGACCTTCTAAAAAACACTTTTTTGGATCTTGTATTTTCCCTGGTAGTTATGTAGCACGCATATACACAGGTTGTTCCAAGGAAAGTCATGTACATGTTAATAAATTCTTTAAAAAAATATTGTTTCCAAATTAAATGTTGATTTATGGGTTTGGTTAGTTACCTAACTCTGTTTACCCATACTCAGCTGCCTCTAAGAAAATAGAGATGGAATAAATAGAGAATTTGATCTAAGGAAAAAGGTAATGATTCGTTGCATACCAAAGAAAACATTCATTCGACTACACCTACCATGTCTGTAGTCCCATATACATCCCAAACTTTGTTGGTTATTGACCTGGAAACCCTTGTTTCCAAACTTCTTTGATCACCTTCCTATATGACTAGGAGTTTCCCTTATATACTCCTTGAGTATGTTGGTGGATTGAAGGTCAAGACCAATCTTTATATAAAGATCTTGGGTGGAGGGACCTAGAGTCTCTTTCAATAAGGAAATGTCGTTGAGGATAGGTATACATTGTAACTACTAAAACTATTGAATATTTATAACTCATTCTTTCAAAAAGAATTCTATTTGTAATGTTTAATTTGCAATCATTTCATAAATTTTGTGTAGAACACTGGTTGCTTTGATTATTTCATTGTATTTAATAGGATTAATGACTATTGATATGGATTTTATGATAATAACGAAATGAATACATATATATATTATGAACATAGAGATATAATGAAAAATAACATAGATACAATAAAACTTGGCTTCTATTCAATAAACAAGTATGATGAAACAGTAAAATGCAGATTGAAACAAGCTTGCTAGAATGTGTTGGAGATACTTCACATGCACCTAGGATTTCTTTTTCCTATGGTTTTCCCTATGTTTATTAGCTATTATTCAGTCTCCTATAGTTTAGGGGGAATATTCCTCTAGGAAAATATTCTCTTTAGTTCATACTTCAGTTTGATCAGTTGAGTGGAGTTTAGATGCCACATTGGGATTATCACCATGAAACATTGGGATCATCACCAAATAATGCACATTTTCGTTGGGATCATCACCAGACTAGCACATTACTCATGATTCCCTTATCTCCTCCTCACTTCACTATGTTTCAGTAAGTTAACAGAAGACTGAGAGACTAGTTAACTCAGACTAGGTGGCAGTTCACTCCCGTAACTTCCTAAGAGACTAGACTAGGTGGAAGTTTACTCCCGTAACTGATGGTGTGCATCCAGATCACTCTATACCACCACTATGGCACATTGTATTATCCTCCAGTGCGCATTAGTTGAGTTATATAGAGTATATCATGTGTAAATTGTTATTCATTCATTTGGTTAATGAGAATTCTTCAATTCTTTCTCTCCTACTTCTCTTTTCTCATATTTTCTCTGTAAATTGTGTATGTCATTTGCTAGATATATCTATTTTTTGCAGTTTCATCACATTGACATGGTATCAAATTCGATGGAATTCTAGGGAAAATACACACCAGATTATTTTTGTAGGTACCGAATATTGAAGACAGTGGAAAAATGGAATTTCCAAAATAATCCATTCTTATACTGGAAAATTTATTTACATGGAAGGAGAATATGACAATGCATCTTTGAGGCAGAGGATTATAGAGGTTAACCATGAACACAAAGACAGAACCCACATAATCCATAGAAAAATCCAAGTATCTAAATCGAATGGACGAAGCATTTGGAACTATTTGCAGTCTCATTTCTCCTGAACTCCTCTTTCACATATCCTCCTATAAAACCCACAATGAAGCTTGGATCACCATGGAAGGGATATTTGGAAAATAGGACTAAATGAGAGGATACATGCTAGAGGTGAAATTGCTCACATTGGATCCAAAAACCTTCGATGATATCCAAGATCTATTTACCAAATATAAGAATTTGTTGTCGCAACTCAAGGTTTGTGGGGTTGATAAATCTAAGGAGGAGAAATAAATTGGTATTACAATTCTCTCCAAACTTGGTCTGAAATACTTAGTGTTTGTATCTACATTTCATTAAGTTAGGCTCTCCTCTAGAGCCACATGGACAATGCCCTATATTGAGGCCTTTATCAGGTCTCTAACACGAGATCACAACAAGCTCATCAATATGGGAAAAATCAAAGGCCCAAAGGTGCATGCAATTACTGTGCAAGATGGTAGTGGTCATCAATATCAGAAATATAAAGACAAAGACAAAAGGAAATCACATGCAAATTTAAATAATGAATTTTACTCAAAACCATTCAACGATGTCTCTGGATCCAAAGGTGGAAATGGAAGAAAAGTGGAGAAATGCACTTGCTACCATAAAGGATTCCATCCAAAATCTTCATGTATGCAGAAACAGATAGATCAAACAGCCCAAATACTTCAGAAGAAAAAACTTGGATATCTCATCCCCAAGGGTTCCAATAAGAAGAAGCCAGAAGATCATAATCCCAAGAAGGGAAATTCTAGCCATACTTTGATTTTCATCAACTCCTCTCTATGCTTGGATCATAGATTCAGGTGCATCACACCACATGGAAGCCACAAAATAAGTCTATTCTTCATTGAATACATGCAAATGTCCTTCTATTCTAATGGGGGACAAATATCCATTCGAGGTGGCCGACAAAGGAAGAATTGAACTCATAAATGGAAGCTTCGAGAATGTGCTACATGTTTCCAAACTTCCCGTCAATCTTATCTCTGTGTATCAGATGACAAACTCTGGCACCGGAAAGAGAGTGGTATTCACACCTGATGTAGTGGATATCTATGACATGCAAATAAATTATGGGGTTTCTACCGGTGAGGCAAATCATCGATCTAGACTCTACACATTTTCTAAATTTATTGAACCAGATTTTGCATCACTACTTACCCATGCTGATGAAAGTAGTAGGATATGATACAAAAGGTTTGGGAATTTAAATTTCAGATATATGCAACAACTTAGAAAATAGGGAATGGTTGATGGTTGCAACATCCCCGACCACCCATGTTGGGCCATGCTACTCCTGAAAACACTTTTATTCTCTGCTCAACATATTGTAACATACCCAACATCCAATTGAGCTATGCCACATAAATTTTTCGAACAACATGCAATTAAAACATATACACACAGAACTCTTGCAGAACTTTATATGTAAAACATAAACAGACAAATGCATTCTGTAAATGCACAGATTCATACTTAAATAATAGTAAACATATACAGACAATATCCATAAATATAAAGACAGTTATAAACCACACATAGGATAAACCCATAAAAATAAACACATAAATAATAATGCAACATGTAATTTATCACAAAATTGACACTTATCTTGGTAAGAATATCACCAACTACGTGAAGACCTTCCAAGAACCTCCCAGCCTTAGACAACACTTCTCATCACTCTTAGCGGTGGGGCACCCCCGAGCTGGGAATAAACTCCACCCGGTTAAAGGGATTCCTAACCAGGATGATGTATGACAGACAATAGGAAAGACTCCATCACAGGTGCCAACTCAAACTAACATACTATAGTCTGTCATTCCCCACATGCCTATCCCACCCCAAGAAGTGTGCCCCTTCTCTTCTCAACATTCCTTTGGCTGCCCCACTTCTTTTTCGGGCTTTAGCAACAAGCCAGATAGAAAGTCTCAGAGCCCTATAGTTGTAGTTTAGCACCTTCAGGGAATCAATTCCCAAAAATTACCTCACCTTGAGATATTTCTCATGGGTCTGACAACCTGCCTCTTCAATATCCCATGGGACTAACAACCTGCTTCTTCAGTCCATCTCCCAAGACAATCAGGTACACAAACATGTATGGTTACGGATACATGTTCAGGTACAGTGACAGGAAGGTACGGAGGAAAACTGACTGAGTGAGTGAATGATCATGGAATGAGTGAATTCCTAATTGAATGATGGAAGGAATTGAAAAATGAACTAAGTCCAAACTATATGTATGCATGTCCCCAACTTGACACTTGTCATGTTGAGAGCTACTTTGACCCACTTGTCCCCATCCTTAGAACTTAGGATAAAATAATTATCCATACTTTATACTTTAAGAAATATGAATATAATATTATTTTTTGGCTTAAACTCCCTAGCTTAGCCCCTTTCCTTAAATTTTAGCCCCCCCTTTCCCTAACTAGTGGATTTTAGTCCCCCATACTCATTTATCATGGTCAGTCTTCACGCAACGATGTATTTTATATTAATGATAAGATATATACAAAAATAAGTGCACTGGCCTTTAACATATAGGATTTCCAGCCTAATGATCACAAAAGTGGCTCACCAGCCTATAAAACACACCATATACATAAAGGCTCCATGGCCTCAAAATCGCACGCACTTAAGTTGTTGTGCGGGGTATCTTAGAATGTGCACACTTCATCATTTTATGGCGCAGTACATGCGCGAACTATACTATGGAAGGTGCATACAAAAATGATGTCAAACACCTCACCAGCTTACATACATTTGTATTTACATTTATAATTGGTTTTGGCTAAGGGGTATTACAATCCCCTCCCCTTATTTATGCACTGTCCTCGGTGCATTATGTACACATATACAACAAAATTTTCAAAAATTCTCAAAAAGATGCGGGTATTCTGCCCACATTGCATCCTCATGGTCCCAAGTAGCGTCCTTAGGACCGTACCAGGTCCATTGGACCTTTACAATCCCTATGGCTCAATTACAGAGTTGTTTTATTTTTCGGTCCAGAATGCGTACCAGATGCACTTGGAAAACGCCTTCTTGCTCCACCTGAATCACATTCCAATCAATAACATGATTAACATCTGGTATATATTTCTTGAGCAATGGTACATGGAATAAATTATGAACAAACATAGATGTAGTCAATGCAATCATATAAGATACTCGACCAATCCTCTCTAGGATTTCAAACAGCCCACAGTAGCGAGCTTTCAACTTTGAACAATTTCCAAACTTCAAGGAACTTATGTTGGCCTTCATTATCAAGAATACATGGTCCCCAACTTTAAATTCCCTGTGATTTCTTCCCTTATCAACATAGATTTTCTTCCTATCTTGGGAAGCCTTTAAATTTTGTTTTATTTTTATCATTTGCTCCTCCATTTCCCTAAGTAAATCTAGCCCAACCACTGCTCTATCTGCTGGGTTATCCCAACTTACCGGTGTGTTGCACTTTCTGCCATAAAGTGCCTCAAATGGGCTCATCTTTAGAGATGTATTGGTACCCATTGTTATAATAAAACTCTACTAAGTGTGGGTAGTCTTCCCATTTTGATGGTTTATTTATCACATACATCCTCAACATATCCTCAATCACTTGATTCACCCTCTATGTTTGTCCATCTGATTATGGCTGATAAGTTGTGCTAAAATTCAAATTTGTTCCAAATCCATTAAATAATCCCTTCCAAATATTTGAGGTAAATTTTGGCTCTCTGTCAGACACAATTGTCTTGGGTATGACATGTAATCGAGCAATTTCTCTCATATAAATATCAGCAATGTTGGTTTCATTGTGAGTGAGCTTAACTGGAATAAAATGGGTAGCTTTAGTAAGCTTATCCACCACTACCATGATATAATCATGTTGCTTGTTTTTTCTAGTCATTTTTGTGATGAAATCCATGGTTACAACTTCTCATTTCCACTCAAGAATTGTTAATGGTTGTATAAAACTAGTTGGGTGTCTATGCTCAGCTTTTACCTTTTGACATTCCAAACATTTGACAATAAAATCAACAACTTCTTTCCTCATTCCTGGCCAATAATATTGGCTCTTGACATCTGCAATATTTTGTTGATAACCTGGGTGCCAAACATAAGGTACATTATCCATTTCTCACAATATCATATTTTTCAATTCATGGGAATTTGGTACATAAATTATGCCCCCGTACATGAGAATTTCATCATTATCTATCTTATATTCTTCAATTTTCTTCTGCAAAATACCTCCTTGTAATTTTTCCACTAATTCCTTGTATTGCAAATCTAATTTGGAAGACTCTATAATTTTGTATTTCAAATATGAATGGTACATGCTAATGGTTTTAGCATGCAATTCATGCACTCTTTTGTTGAGTGCATCAACCACTTTTTTCTCTTTCCCCTTGATATGCTTTATATCAAAGTCATGTTCACTTAGAAATTCTAACCATCTAATTTTCCTAGCATTTAGAGTTGGTTGATCAAATAAATATTTCAAACCATTATGGTCTGTCCTTAGCTCAAACATTTTCCCCAAGAGGTAGTGTCTCCATTTCCTCAAGGCATTCACTATGGTTTCCAACTCCAAATCGTGAGTGGTATAGTGTCTTTCATGTTCCTTCAACTTCCTTAATTCATAACATATAACAAACCCATTTTGACTGAGGACTCCACCAAGTCCTTGTTTACATGCATCTGGGCATACAATGAAGTCTTCATTTGGGTCTACAATCCGTAGTATTGGAGCACTTGTTAATATTTTTTCAAGTGTTGGAAACTCTTTTCACAATCCAGTGTCCACTGAAACTTCACACCCTTATTTTGTAAGGAAGTGATTGGGTGTGCAATCTTTTAGAATCCTTCAATAAATATCCTATAGTAGCCTAAAAGGCCCATGAATGAACCGAACTCTGTCACATTATTTGGCGTTGGTCATTCTCTAATGGCTTATATCTTCTCATGATCCACTTCTATCCCATCCTCTCAAATGATATGTCCCAAATAATGAATTTGCTTCTGATAAAATGAGCACTTGCTCAATTTGGCATACAACTGATGCTCCGTTAATACTTGCAACACCATCCTCAAATGATTCTCATGCTCTTCTTCTGACTTGGAATATACAAGGATGTCATGCAAAAAGACAATGACAAACTTGTCTAAATATTCTCGGAAAACACCATTCATTAAGCACATGAAAACAACTGGTGCATTTGACAGCCCAAATGGCACCACTATGAACTCATAATTACCATACCTTGTCCTAAAGGTGAGATTGATGATATATTCCTCTTTAATCCTTACCTGATGGTATCTTGACTTGAGATCTATCTCTGAAAATATCTTTGCATCTATCAATTGATCAAAGAGATAATCAATCCTTGGCAGAGGATACTTGTTCTTTACAATCACTTTATTCAGTTGTCTGAAATCAATGCACAATATTAATGTCCCATCTTTTTTCTTCACGAACAAGACTGGGGCACCCCAAGGTGACACACTTGGGCATATATACCCCTTCTTTAAAAGTTCTTAAAGTTGCATTTGCAACTCCTTCAACACTGGTGTACTCATCCTGTAAGGAGTCTTTGACACTAGAGTTGATCCAGGCATTAAATTTATAGAGAAATCAATATCTCTCTTTGGGGGTAGTCCTGGTACCTCCATGAACACATCTTCATATTGTCCAGGACTGAATGATATTCCAAATTTGGCACCTTATCTTTAGGTGTCTCTTCCATATGAGCTGCAAAAATTTGACACACTTTTCTGTAACATTTCTTCAGCTGTAATGCTGAAATTTCTCTGATGGTTACTGCCCTGGGAATTCCCTGCACTTTCCTTAGGTTCCCCTCCTCATCCAAGCAAGTAAATTACTTGTTATGATATTCTAGGATAGCATGATTTTGGTCCAACCAATCCATCCCAATTAGACAGTCATAGGAACCTAAAGGAAATATGTTCAAATCTTCCCTAGTGTTCAATCCATTCATGTCCATAAGACATGAATTAACCATTTCATTAAATTTTCTTTTGGCTCCGGTAGCCAGCTGCACCAACCAAGATTTTCCATGCTTGATTCTTGGAAAATGAAAACTTTCCACCATCTTAGAATCTATATAACTATGACTAGCTATTGAATCAATTAAAACAACGATGGTTTGGTTATTAATCATACCTTCCACTTCAATTATATGTGAATAATACTTTGTTTGCTTGTTGTCCAGGGCTGCATAGGTCCTTGGTACATTTATGCCCATGTCCTCCATTTTTTCAACTTGCTAAACATTGTGAATAGTCTGTTGATGGGTCTTAAATCTCTTAGTTCAATAACAGGAACCAAACCCACCACCGATGCCCAATTAGACTCTGCAGCATTTGATAGTGGAATTGTTCTCCAGATCTTGTGATCAGACCAATATATCGATGGGTTTTACGTTTTATTGTGAAGGCTCTTCCTTCATTTTGGACTATATCTTTTCGTATTTTCTCTTAGGTGGGACCTATGAGAGATGCAAGACGGTATAAAACAACTTGGAAACAAAAAGGATTAAGTTTTAGCTACAGGGGAAGAGGTTGAGCTTGGTATAACCCACTACTCAAGCATGCAGACGGAAAATTTATACCACATGCCTGGTACTACTACATTAACCATGTGAGCATCCAATTATTGTTTGAGATACTAATTATCATAAAGAAAACACATATGCGATAATATAATGGCAATCAAAATAATTCACCTACTCTAATCAGACATCACATAATAACACAACGATTCATCTTCATCATAAAGAAAAGAACAACAAAACATTGCACCAGATAACTTGACAATAGATTTAATTGCTCTTACTCATTACATCATCCATTCATGAAACGAGATAGGAAATAGTTCTTCTCCACATCCAATCACACATGCCTTTGATGAAAATATAACTTGTCTTTGGTCCAGAAGGACTCATCAATTAAAGATAGCTTCAAAATAATTCTTAACAAACCAGAAAAGAGAGTTTCTTGCAACAACCATCGACCTTTAACTAATTGGTCGATTCTCTTATTTATAACATAAAATTCAACTGAAAATGATGGCTAAGTGTAGATGAGTAAACAAAATTCTCCATGTGGAATTCTCTTCTAACAGTTTCTCTAATAGTCAACTCAAGATATCACTCGAAAGGGTGACTTTTCTCATACTCCGACTAACTGATGAACAATTCCTTGCAGGTTTGGGCGTATGGAAATATGTGTTGTTCCATATGGTCCATATAAATTCCTCTTATCTCCACCTCATGCACCCAGTATTTCACCAGACTGGTGTTTAAATGTTGTAGCATAGCCCGAGCTCTGATCAGACGTTATGTAAATCATTGCACTTTTCCTGGCGTTATGTCGGTCACCTTCACTACCTTGTCGGCCCATAATGAATCTTGCTTGGTGTGTGATTCGAATATGTCGCGCAAGTCGACGAAGTCATCGGGCATGTCGAACTTGAGGAGTCCGATATCTTTCATCATCATGTTGAACTTTGGACCCAGTTTCTCTTCAGATTTCTCGGCGACGTTGCAGAACCAATTTTGCTCAATAGTCGAAGGCACCTTACCTTTAATCAAAATTAACATTGTTTAGGGAGTGATTATGGAGCAATACTTGGACAAATATATGTATAAAATGTAAGCATGAAAAATCCATACTGGTGCATACCTGTGAAGCTTGCTAAACCTAGTTGTTTTATACTTATGTGATCTCTACGACCCTTCGAATTACCTGCACCATTTATGTTAGCATCGTCATTTTTCTTCAGTTATGGTGGGTTACATTCGCGCGCCCAACATGGAAAATCAGATACGAAAAACATGAGAGTCAGAGTCACACTAATGTTTGGTTGGCCCTTGGGGTCGGGAAAGGATGTTAGACCTAAACATGTGCTGAAATTATGAGTATTTTTTAAAAGAGTCAGATCCTTTCATAAGGGAAGTCGTTAAATGCTTCGGCTCAAGGCAAGTTGCTCAAATGGAAGTTGCATCAGCAAGTGCATCAACCATCATCAACTCATTATGGAGGTTGGGGAATTCAAGACAATTCGAGGCGATTGTACCACACACCCTCTGCGATTCCTATTGGTTGCATATCACTTGCCCCAGACCATACCCATCACACAGATGTGGCACAAAATATTTAAAACATCCTGTCATCAAGAATTCAGTTTTCCTTGGCACGTTTTGACTCACTGCCAATTATTTTATAAACTCTAGATGTTATGTATGCGTTCTACACACCATCTGAGCTTATGCATTGTTGGTAATCTGTCTCTTGATCCTAGTTTGATCAAATTCTTTCGCTCTGGGCCCTTGTCAATTCATCCATGGATACAACAGATTGTTGTCGTGCCATGGGAACTCCTCAAAATGCAAGACGGGGCCTGCGAGGAAGCCAAAGTGCCAGGCTTGATCCCAAGAATTCCTGGGACTCTTTATTATTTGCAGCAGGTGTTCCCAAGTCTTCCAAGGGAGACTCCTACCCTAGCGCAGAAACGATGGTATCACCCCATGCGGAGGCTAAAGTGGAAGAATTCACGTAGGAAGGACATGGGTTGGGATTCATGTTTCCTCAACACCAAATACCACAGAGGAGAGGAAGGCATGGGAAGGATAAGGAATTTGGGGGAAAATGAAGCCCAACTGGGTCATGTGTAAGATCAATCGCCGGGGAGTTACTAATGCATGTTATCTGGCTAGAGTCTGTCGAAAACGCAAGTCGGGGAAGTGAGAACAGAAAGAGGAGGTCAGATGCCTCGAGTTCTAATGTTCGAGAGCCTAATCAGCAACTGGAGTAGGCAAAACTTGCCATTGATGAACTCTACTAGGAAAATAGAGAATTATGACAACAACTGGCGGCAAAGACCCTTGAGGTGACAACACCACAAGGTCGTGAAGGGAACGTAACCTGGATCATGAGGCAACTTCAGGAAGCACAAGAAACAATCGTGCAGATGCACGAAGTGAAAAGGGTGTCAGAAGAACAACATTTGAAAACACTTCATGGAGCGAGGAGCAGTCGGGGAGAAGGCCTGCATGCAGAAGAGGCATGATTGGTGAACTTTGTTTTGTCTTCCCAGACATCACACAAAATTTTGATAGATTCTTCTTTTTTTGTGAAAACTTTCATGTTCTTAATGTAACTGGGTTGGTTGGCCAAAACGTGTAGATAGTGTCTACTGTATGTAACCTGAGCTCAATATAAATCTAATATATAATGTCTCAAAACTTCGACGAAAGGATTTTGGTTGTAGTGATTAAATGCATCGTTTCTTCTCTTTGCATGTGTATTTACCGTATTCTTTTGTCGAAATTTTCTTATGAGTTAGCTCTGATTTCATACTTAGTGTTGCTACAAGTTGTTTTGTTTTTTCATTGATATCCTTCTGTGAAAAATTCTGATGCCGATCGATTCCATCGTATAGTGTTGACGTGGCATCGCTTACTCGGGATACATGGTACTAAAGACAGGGAACTTAGCTTGCGGGTAATGGTGGGGCTCATGAGATTGTTCAAGTCAATTTCTTTAGGAGAAACTTAGTACTTCCGATGCTGAAAAGGTATCGGGGATTGGCCTTCGGAAATAAACCTATCACGTAGTTTCCTTATGGATTATCATCCTCGAAAACTCTCGATACCGAAAAAGGTTTCAGAAGTCGTTGATCGGCGATATCATTTATTTCTTCGTGAGGGATTACTCTTTTATCCTTTTGTCGATGTCGAAGGGATCATTCATCGAAGATATCCTTGGAGATATTTTTCATGAAAGAAAAAATATTGTATGCCAACCCCGACGAAGATCAGGAATCAGCTACCTCGGTTCTCTTCAAGTGATTTTCTTTCACACTTAATCATTTTCGATGCTGAATTTATTAAGCGTGCCAGGGAAATGTTTTGACTGTTAATTCTTTAATTTAGAGGTTAGTCTTTAAGTTATGGGGTTTTGCATGCTCAAGAAAAAGTTTAAAGACTTAAATGGAAAACACAAAATGATAAGCAAGGCAACATTTTTCATATTGAGGTTGAATTAGGCAGTGCAAAATATCAAGTGGTACCCAAAAAGTGACATAGGCTTTTTAGGGTGTGTTGAGTGCTCAACACAGTCCTCACTTTTTCACCTTTGTGAGGAAAATATCTGAACATATGATCTCATTTACAACCCCAACATTGAATAGGTGGTTTCCTTGGCATTTGACCCCATGTCTCAATCGTTTTGGGTTCTCTAGAAGTTGGCTTTCCCTGAGGATTATTTTTTAAGAATGGTGGCTTAGTTCCCTTCTTCCTCTGATCCATATTGAATTTTTTTTTGTCTTCCCAATCTTTTTGGAAATTTGGCCTTGATTTTTGTTGATCATATAGGTATTTATCTCTCCTTATGGTCTCCTCCAAAGTCTTGGGATCATCATACTGTATTTGTTCATTGATGAATGATGGAAATCCACAAAAATTACTCTGAATCTTAACTGTCTCATCCTTGATGAAAGAGACATACTTCAAGAGTTCTAAAAACATTCTCTCATATTCATCTATGATCATACTCCAAAGCTCGAGTTCAAAGAACTCTTTCATTTTCTTGCCATAGTATCTATTAGTCAAGTATTTCTTCTCAAAATACTTCTTGAATTCCCTCTAAGTAAGACTTTTCTCTTTAATGTGTTGCACCTGCACAAGATGATCCCACCACATGGATGCATTTCCCTTGAGTTGATAGATGACAATTCTTCCTTCTTCATAAGATTAATAATTATGTAATTGAAAATACTTTATCATGCCCAACAACCATGTCTCTGCATCTTCATCTTTCTTGTGCTCGCCATCAAATGTAGGAGGTTTGATTTTGTTCATTTCTCCTCGTAGCTCATCCACCCCAGACCTCTTATGCTTTCTGACAGGGGATGAACTTGATATGTTGTGTGCCCTCTTATTGGAATTCCTTGGGTAGTGATGGTGATGTATGCTAACACTTCTTGTTCTTCTTTTCTCATCAGGAGACCTGTGACTTCCTGATTTGCTTGAGCCACTCTCCTTATCCAATTTATTTTCTATTTTGTTCAAGCTCTGCATTAACTTCATGTTGAATTCCTCTTGCTGCTCCTTGGATATCATAAGCCTTTCATTATCAACTTTATGGATTTGGAAATCCTTCTGTAAATTTTTAATGGTCTCTACCATATTCATGTTTTCATTCGCTTCCTTCTCCATGTCCATTGGAGTTTGTTCCTTCAATGCCCAAATGGACATCCATCACTATGATCTCATATTCTTGGTTGTAAGTCCCATGTGCATCTTCCATTACTCTGGACTCTGTGTTGATCCTAATCTTTTTTTTTTTTTTTTTTAACTCTGCAAAATGTGCAGCCAACAAAACTTTGTCAGGTTAACTGACTCAACAATTTCATGAAAAATATGAACCATTTTGGTTCAATAATATATCAGAATTATTTCTTCTGATTTACTGAAAAATTGAATTCTCAGATCAATTTCCTAGGTGAATAATTATATTCTACTATTTGAGACCTTTCAAACGCTTGTTTCCATGATCAATTCTGAGTCTTGAGCAGAAAGTTATGGTTATTTGAAAATTGCCCATTAATTTTTCTGTTCACACTTCAACTTGGAGCAACTCTGCGTTGTAATTATGAATTTTTGCACCTACTCCATTATATTTTTCATAGTATCTCAATTGGGTTTCTTCATTTACATATTTTGGATAGTTTTTCCAAGTTTCACCTCTTTCTGGGTTTTGGGATACTAGTTACATCCTGTTGAAGTTCTAGGCCAACTCATGTTTTTGGTCTGGAATGCTACAAGTACCTTATTTTCCATATTAAAAATTTTTAACATGCCCAAAAATTTAATTCATATCTATGAATGTCTTATATGGTTCAATACCTTTCCATTGACTACTCATGTGCCTCAATTTGATTCTGGAGCACAAAGTTATGGCTCTTCGAAGTTAGTTGGTTCTTAAAATTTACCCTTCACTGTTTGTGTTGTAACTTTCTCATAAAAGCTATGTTTGACGAATGGTTTACACCATTAGAAATCTCTCTCTCTTGGTTTTTGAGTACATAAAAATTTTGTTAAGGGACAAAATGTAAGGATAAAGATAAATTTCAAACAGTATAAAATGTCGTGGAAATTCGTTGGTTTTTTGTTGTTGTTCACCATCCAAATGACTTCGCGCACACAAATTTCAACCTGTTCAAGCATATATAGCATGCGTAGTAAAACCACAAGGTAAATCATGATCCACTCACTGGTACTCTGCATGCACCATTAACTAAACCATTGCGCGACAAGATATACCTTCATTACGCATGCACCAATAAAATTCCTCTGCACTCTGTCAATACTGTGCACATCACATGCGCCATTAGTATACGTGTGCACACCGCGCGCACCTTATTATGCATATGAACATTGCGCACCAGTATTACGCATGTGTCACTCAATCCACACAGCACAATTCTAAATTTATCATGCGCACCCACACACCAACATTTTTCTGCACGACACCAAATTTTAGCGCGCTCACCCGCATGCCAACATTTTTCCATGAGGCGCCAAGTTTTAGTGCGCTCACCTGCACACCAATATTTTTCTGCGTGGTGCCAAATATTAATGCACACACTCGTACACCAACATTTTTTCATGCGGCACCAAAATTTAGTGTGCGCACCCGTACACCAACATTTTTCCGTGCAGTGCCAAAATTTAGCGCGCACACCAACACGCCAATATTTTTCCGCACAGTGCCCAATTTTTACCATAGGCATTCTGCAACTATGAAATATTTTCAATTTAACCCCAATAACACCAATTCAACCTTTGCAACAACAAATTGTTGTGGTTTGACATTTCTAGAACGAATTTTTCCCAAACTCAATTCACGAATTGAGAATTTTAATTACTAATCTCGCTCCATCTGTCATGGCTTCACTTTAACTTCAAATTAGACCAATTCTAGGTCTGAATTTGCTAGAACAGATATTAAATCAAGAATATCTCACCCCATGGCCAAATTTCTCAATTTTCCCATGAATTTAACAACAGAAATTGGGGCTTTTTCCCCAATTTTGTGCAATTGTTGTTACTTTATTTTTCCATGGATGCTCTGCAACTTGAAATTTGGCCACATTGAAATCAATCCTCTATGAAATTTCACTTCAACTCAACTTTCTTGGCCCATCTAGGCTTAGTGTTGAAAATTGAAGCTCTGATACCATGTTGTAACTTCCCTGGCCACCCATGTCGGGCCATGCTACTCCCCAAAATGATTTTATTCTCTGCTCAACATACTATAACATACCCAACATCCAATTGAGTTATTCCACATAAATTTTTCAAACTGCATGAAATTAAAACATATACACACAGAACTCTTGCGTAACATTATATGTAAAATGTAAACAGACAAATACATTATGTAAATGCACAGATTCATACTGAAATAATAGTAAACATATACATTCAACATATACAGACAATACCCATAAATATAAAGACAATTATAAACCACACATAGGATAAACCCATAAAAATAAACACGTAAATAATAATGCAACATGTAATTTATCACACAATTGACACTTATCTTGGTAATAATATCACCAACTGCGTGTAGGCCTTCCACAAACCTCCCAACCTTAGAACACACTACTCATCACTCTCATCAGTGGGTCACCCTTGAGCTAGGACTAAACTCCACCCAGGGAAAGGGATTCCTAACCAGGATGATGCATGACAGACAATAAGAAAGACTTCGTCAAAGGTGCCAAATCAAACTAACAGCCTACAACCCCTCATTACCCACATGCCTATCCCACCCTAGGAAGTGTGCCCCTTCTTTGCTCAACACTCCTTTAGATGCCCCACTTCCTTTCCAAGCTTCAACAACAAGCCAAACAAGAAGTATAAGAGCCCTATAGTTTTAGTTTATCACCTTCAGGAAATAAATTCCCATCAATTCTCTCACCTTGAGAGATTTCTCATGGGTCTGACAACTCGCCTCTTCAACATCCCACGGGCTGGAAAACCTGCTTCTTTAGTCCAACTCCCAAGCTAACCAGGTACACAAATAGGTATGGTTACAGATAGAGGCTTAGGTACAGTGACAGGAAGGTATGGAGGACAACTAACTAAGTGAGTGAATGATCATGGAATGAGTGAATGCATAACTGAATGATGGAAGGAATCAAAAAATTAACTAAGTCCAAACTATATGTATGCATGTCCCCAACTTGACACTTTTCATGTTGGGAGCTACTTCGGCCCACTTGTCCCCATCCTTAGAAATTTATACTTTATACTTGTCATTTTAGGAGCTACTTTATACTTTAAGAATTATTAATATAATATTCCTTGTTGGCTTAAGTTCCCTAGCTTAGCCCTTTTCCTTAACTTTTAGCCCGCCCTTTCCCTAACTAGTGGATTTTAGTCCCCCATACTCTGTTATCGTGGTCGGTCTGCACACAGCGATGTATTTTATATTAATGATAAGATATATACAAAAATTGGTGCACTGGCCTTTAACATCTAGGCTCTCTGGCCTAATCATCACAAAACCGGCTCACTAGCCTATAAAACACAACATATACACAAAGGCTCCTTGGCCTTAAAATCATGCGCACTTAAGTTGTTGTGTGCGGTATCTTAGAATGTGCACACTTCATCATTTTACTATGGAGTACATGCATGCGCTATACTATGGAAGGTACATACAAAAATTATGTCAAACAACTCACCATTTTACGTACATTTGTAGTTACATTTACAATTGGGTTAATTCAAGGGGTATTACAATGGTCTACCCGACATCCACTTCTCCAAAGGAATTTGCGAGGGATGTGTTCTTAGAAAATACCCTCAAGAGAAATTCAACAAAGTAAAGACTCAAAAGGATTTGTTTCCTTTAAATATGATCCATAGTGACTTGATGGTCCCTTTTTCGCATCCATGAATCAGTAAATCAAGATATGTGCTCATTTTTGTTAATGATTTCTCATGCTTCACATGGATTTTATTTCTCAAGCAAAAATCAAAGGTCTTTCAACACCTCAAAGATTTCAAATCCCTTATTGAAATACAGTCCAGAAAGAAGATAAAATTCCTCCGAATAGGTAACAGGGGAGAGTATGTCAACCATGAGATACAAAATATTTTTCATGAGGTTTGGATTCAATTGCAATACATGGTTCCTTATACTCCGCAGAAAAATGGATTTGTTGAGTGGAAAAATAGATCTTTAAAGGAGATGGCATCTTGCATGCTACATGCAAAGTCACTTCCACAGATATTATGGAATGAAGCAATTAATTGTGCAACATACATCCAAAACAGATCTCCCCATAGATCTGTCAAGGATAATACCCCCTACGAGGCTTGGAGTGACCTCAAACTGGAAGTGACCCACTTCCATATTTTTGGTTCACATCCATGGGCCAGAATTCCCTCTAAGAATAAGAAGGCACTTGACCCACAGAGCATAGAGTGTATCTTTGTTGGATACCCCGATGGTGTGTAGGGATAAAAACCCATTGATCTTTCCTCGGACCGACTCATCATTGAGTGAAGTGTCCAATTCGAGGAAAGTGTTTATCATGTACCTCAACAGTCGCATGCAGACACGTTTTTCCTTCCACCTGTCAGATATGATGATCATGCACATGACGACTCTTATTCAGATGAGAGTTTTGATTTATAGGATTCAGATGATCCAGATACAGAGTTAGTATAGTTAGATGCAGAGTCAATGCATGTAGATGTAGATGAAGAGCTAGAGAAGAGGCCCAAGTGGGCCAGGAATACTCTTCAGGATGTAGGAGATCTTGTTGAGAATCCAAATGATACTAGGAGGACTCGATCTGACTTCGAGGAGCCTCCTCTTGCACTCACTGCCACTGAAACAATTCCACCTATGCATATTTTCTTGGTTCAATATTCAAATCCACAGTCCTATGGCGAGGCTATTGGAAATCACTTTTGGGAACCCACCATGAAGGAGGACTAAAAATCCCTCCTCAAGAACCATACTTGGGATCTAGTTCCCCTTTCTTCGGGAAGGAAACTTGTCATATGTAGATGGGTCTACAGGACCAAGAGCACAGTATATGGACAGGTTAGTAGATACAAAGTTGGGCTAGTTTCCAAAGGATTTCAACAGGTGCATGGAATTGACTATGATGAGACCTTCACTCCAGTAGAGAATATGGATTCCATACGTTTGGCACTTGCCATTGTAGTAACCAAGGGATGGAAATTCCATTAGATGGACACGAAGAATGCATTTCTTCATGGAGATCTATATGGATTATACCTAGGGATTTAGTCAGGATTCATCTTTGGTCTGTCGACTGAAGAAGTCTATTTATGGACTCAAGCAGGCTCTGAGGGCATGGTATGCCAAGATGGACTCATACCTATTGTCACATAACTTTGTACATTGTAAGTCAAACCCAAATGTTTACATGCTTAGGACAGTTGATTCACTTCTACTCCTAGTTATGTATGTTGATGATTTGGTGATCACCAGTTGCTCGAATTCAATGATTGTTGTAGTCAAGAGGATTATGCATGACAGGTTCTTGATGATGGACATGGGTCCACTACATTTCTTCCTTATACTAGAGATTAGTCAGGATGCATCAGGAGTCAAACTGTCTCAGGCCAAGCATGCACGCGATCTCCTTGAGATATTTCGCATGATAGACTGTGTTATCACTCCAAGAAACTCTTTGAGGTTGTGGGTCAAAGATGCTTGGTAACTTAAGGTAAAATTGTTTTTGTGTTTGTATGTGTGGATCAATGGGATAACTCAATTATAGATGGTATTCAGACCGTCAAAAAGAGAATCAAATGAACCAGTGCTCTCAAGGATCAATAATCAGATGATAGCTTTTAAGTGGGTGAGAAAACAATGCTTATAAACCAAATACAAATGTAGAGTTTAATAAACATTGATAAGAAACTATTAATCAAGATATGAGCTAACCAATGAGATGATAGTCATCTGCAGCTAAAACAAATTGAATAAGAGTACATAAGGAAAGGTGAGAATCTAACATCAATAGAGAGAGAAAACTGTGATTTGTATTATCATACTGAAAAGTCTATTTACAATAAGTATTTATGTATCCAAAATCGAACCCCTGTGTTCATCAACAGTTTGTGGCTTTATAGCCTTTACATCAAGATTTTAGATCCTATTTTAATGGATCTGAAATACCTAAAATAGACATAATATTTGACCAAATAGATCTACTCTGATCATTACAAATCAAAATTGACAGTTGAAGCATTATTTGGCAATTTGCTGATGAAAATCACAGATTCATAAATCTGTCTTTGATGACTGGGCACTTTCTGTCAAGAGAAATCATTCCATTTGGTGTTATTTCCTTACCATATGTCTTTGAAACTTGATGAGAAATATATTCTAGCTTCTCCTAATTATTATCCATAATTTGACACCTTTCCCACATGCTCAGGAATTAAAAATTCATGATCTGGGCAGAAAGAAGATGTTTTTAGACTCTTATGTGCTTTCACCATCTCTTTTGTCCTGAATCTGCCCCTTTAGCTGGTGAAAATGAAAGATTTCAACAACTAACTAGCAGATTTCAAAACCAATGAGCTGGTAAAAGTGCAAATGTTTTAATGAAAACTGCCTTGGGAAAAATTGAATTTTTGAGCCGTGGAGAGTCCATTTTACATGTTTGAATAGTCGATTGACATATAGAAATCCTAATCTTCCCAATGGTACTTTAAAATATGCATTTAGAGCTCGGGAAGGAAGTAAAAAGTCCCCTGCAATATTAGGCATCATTTTTCAAAGGTTCTTTTCATATCAGTTTTTATTTGATCGCTAACATCTGCTTCCAATTGGAATGGAGACCTCCCTGCAAGGTTTCCAAGAACCTGGCAGAACTTGTTCCTTTAGTATTGAGCATGGAGTCATTCAGCCTTTACAATTTATCATCTGGCTATTCTCCAAATCTTGTTGTTATCTTTCACAATCTTATTTTATGTTTCTTTTCCTTGACTCTCTTTAATGCCAGTTTCTTTAAAGTTTCATCAGTTTTAGTGAAATTCTTTGACAGAATTTCATATCTTTTCTTTATTACTCTCTCTAGAACCTCCTATTGCTTGATTTTCCTTTTCAATTTCTTAGTAAGATTGCGGTCATATGGATTTCTTTTGTTGGATGTTTCTCCTGGTGGTATAGGTGAGAGAGCTCTCCTTTTTATTGAGCCGTTGTGGGGAGTAGGTTGTTTCTTACCCCTTTTCTTATTTTCACTTCCAGGCTGCCTTCTGAGGTTACATACAGCTGAATGGCTTTGAACAGAAATTTCCATTCATCTTTCAGTTATGAAACAAGAATACTCTTCTTCCAGATTATACTTTGGAATTATGTTTTTAAATATGATCTAAAATCTAGGTTCTTGGTTACTGTCGTTTTAAACCAACTCTGACTTGTTTTGGGTAAGCCAGTAGCTGAAGAAATGGAAGCTTCATAAACTATCTATTCCAAAGATCCTACTGTAGCTTTCTTTCCATTATATGATTTTGCAAAAATCTCTACTATCGCCTGGTGATAACCCTCCTGCAATCTTTCAACATAGGTTATACACCCTTCGTTTGAGAAAAAATGATAAAATTCTGAGTGTGACTACAAATAAGTTATGGTGTCTTAATTATTTCCGCAGAGGTGGTCCTCCTCGCTTCCTTTCCATCTTCAAATAATTACTTATTTATCTGCACACGGTTGACACAGTAACCTTTTCCAAAATGAGGAAAACGTTGGTTCTAGTGAAAATGATCTTGAATGTCTAGATGTAATGATGATCAGATCATTCACCACTCTAAAAATTGTCCTCCATCTTCCATATGACCAAATCCATCATCATATTCCACTAAGACATGGTGAAAATGTGTAATTGTTCCTGTGCCTCTATTTAAAATGCCATCATGATTATATGACATGTGTACAACATGTCTCTTCGGGTTTTTAAGGCGTTGGAGTAAAAACCAATATCAACACTTTCACCGGCTCACTTGCTGTTGAGAGTGCCATTTAACCATTGAAACTTTGAACTTTCACTGGCTAACTTCAGCTTCAAAACAAATGTTAGCTATTGAAAAGATTTTCTTTGAATTTTTTGAACAGACCTTTGACAATCAATTTATTATTGAGAAATAACAATAGGAAATAATAAATTATAGCCTATACTTCGACATTTGAATTTCTAAAAAATGTATGGAACTCTATTTATGATCATGCTATCACTAAAACTGAAACAAACTAGCTTTTTCACCTAATCCTCTGCTAAATTGAAAACTGTATGTAGTTTGTTGTAGCTTGCTTATTCAAGAAAACTGAAAGCAATCTATTTGCTCATATGAAGAGCTTATTCAGCTACCTACTACTAACCTTAACCAATAAAAACATGCTTATCATGTGACATCATACTTCCAATGAAGCCATGATAACATGGAACTATTTACAAAATCTCTTTCCATGCAGATAAATTTCAGAGAACACTTCATGTTGTGCAACAAAATTTCAACTTGCAGAGCATACTTAAAATCGTCATTTGCTTTGATTCCAAAAATTGCAGAACTGAAGACTTCTGAAAAACATAACTCCATATAAACGTCTAGCGAATCATAGAAAGAAACCAACTTTGTTTGTTGCTTAAGCCTTTCTTCTCCTTCTGATATATGTATCTACTCATAAGGAGGTTTCTGCAATTCTAAAAATAGCAATGAGTTGATTTGACTGCTAATCCCTTCTTGTTTGATATCTAATTCATAAATGATGTCAGTATTTTGTTCTTGATGTGCTTTCTACTCATTGTCTTCCTCCTGCTTCCTGCAATATCCCTCTGTCTGCAAATCAGAAAGCTGAGGGTTGTCTTTAGAATCTGCTGCAGATCTGAAACTGTCACCTGCTAATGTATCGATCTGATAATCATCTTTGGGGTTTTCATCTCATCTTCATGAAAAACATCTTTAATAGATGCATTTAATACAATGTTCAAAGCATCACTATGGTTATCATAGTGTGGATTTCCAATCTCTCGATCATAAATAAAAATATCCTCTATAGCAACATACTCTTCATAACTATCATTAACCACAGTGTGCATACATTTTTTATCATCTCTGTGATGAACAGTAGAACTAAATGAAATTCCAGAAATAACCAAATATTTAGAAACCTCGACAACTTCCTCCCCATCATTATATTTATCAAATATAGGAAGATCATGAAACATTTCTAATGACAGAGATGAAAATCATGGCATAGAGTTATCAACAATAGGATTTTGAGATAGATTTTGAAAAATATCACCTTGTTCCTCATCATAATTGCAGCTTCCCTTGATACACAAATCTGAAAACTATGAACTACCTTTACTAATTTCAATGGATGTATGACCCACAAAAGAATGATTCTCATGATTCTTAACTAAAGAAATTAATTCTTCAGATTGATGAAAATCAGAGATAATGTTAATGGGAGAATCTTCAGCTCCTTTATTATCCATTTCTAGTTCGTTTTGATGGGAAATCACATCATCATGAAGATCATTTTGGAGTTGTTGTAGGATATGAGGGAGAAATTCTTCTCTATTTTCATTTTTGACTTTATTATCCAATCCATATTATTAACAGCAATTACCATATAAAAAATAATCTGAAAAGAACCTTTTGCAACGTTCATTGAAGACTTTGTGAAAAGTTTTCAAAGATGAAATGCTTGAAGGAGGTAAAGAAAAATACCACTTACGTGCATCACCCTCCAATGAATGCATGAATATTTTCATACAAACATATTCATGCTGCAGATCTAGTAGATCCATGCACTCATGAAACTTTTTGAGGTGTTCTGCAGGATTATCTTCTTTCTCCTCTTTGAATACAATTAGAAAATCTCCCCATTATGACATATGAGGTACTGGATGTGGGAAACCAGGAACTGAAGAGAAGTCCAGAGGTGCAAACCTCCAAGCCAAAATAGCAACAAATGATTTTTACATCTGAATATTGTGGAGTCGCCACTAAATCCGTCTTTCATGGAGTCGCCAAATAGATGCTTACAACCAAGAAAATATCTAGGCTTTGTCTATCATCAAACTTGGATCTATGTCGTGTCCCAGAGAAGTTATCTTCAACTTCAGCCTTCTGTTCCCCGACAACGGCGCCAATTTGTTATCACTCCAAGAAAATCTTTGAGTTTGTGGGTCAAAGATGTTTGGTAACTTAAGGTAAACTTGTTTTTGTGTTTTTGTATGTGTGGATCAATGGGATAACTCAATTACAGATGGTATTCAGACCGTCAAAAAGAGAATCAAATGAACCAGTGCTCTCAAGGATCAATAATCAGATGATAGCTTTTAAGTGGGTGAGAAAACAATGCTTATAAACAAAATACAAATGTAGGGTTTAATAAACAATGATAAGAAACTATTAATCAAGCTATGAGATAACCAATGAGATGACAGTCATCTGCAGCTAAAAAAACTTGAATAAGAGTACAGAAGGAAAGGTGAGAATCTGACATCAATAGAGAGAGAAAACTGTGAATTGTATTACATACTGAAAAGTCTCTTTACAATAAGTATTTATGTATCCAAAATTGAACCCCTGTGTTCATCAACAGTTTGTGTCTTTATAGCCTTTACATCAAGATTTCAGATCCTATTTTAATGGATCTAAAATACCTAAAATAGACATAATATTTAACCAAATAGATCTAATCTGATCATTACAAATCGAAATTGACAGTTGAAGCATTATTTGGCAATTTGCTGATGAAAATCACAGATTCAGAAATCTATCTTTGATGACTGATCACTTTTTGTCAAGAGAAATCATGCCATTTTGTGTTATTTCCTTACCATATGTCTTTAAAACTTGATGAGAAAGATATTCTAGCTTCTCCTAATTATTATCCATCATTTGACACCTTTCCCACGTGTTCAGGAATTAAAAATTCACGATCTGGGTAGAAAGTAGACGTTTCTAGACTCTTTTGCGCTTTCACCATCTCTTTTGTCCTGAATCTGCCCCTTTAGCTGGTGAAAAGGAAAGCTTTCAACAGCTAACTAGAAAATTTCAAAACCAATGAGCTGGTGAAAGCACAAATGTTTTAATGAAAACTTCCTTGGGAAATATTGAATTTCTGAGCCGTGGAGAGTCTGTTTTACATGCTTGAATAGTCGATTGACATCTAGAAATACTAAGATTTCCAATGGTACTTTCAAATCTGCATTTAGAGCTCAAGAAGGCAGTCAAAATTCCCCAGAAATATTAGGCATCATTTTTCAAAGGTTCTTTTCAGATCAATTTTTATTTGATCGCTAACAAACTGCAAGTATACCCTGACTCCTTTCCTATCAGGATTCATACCTGAGGATGGCAAGGACACTCCACTGGTTGATAGCACACTATATAGATAGCTAGTGGGGAGCTTGTTGTATCTCACATACTCTAGGCCAGATCTCTCCTATGCAGTTGGAGAAGTCTCCAGGTTCATGCAAGATCTGCATGAGCTACATTGGTAGGCTGCAAAGCATATCCTTCGATACATACAAGGCACCATCACCTTTGGGATTCACTATGAAACATACTCTACATTGGACCTCATCGGGTTCACTAATTTTGACTAGGATGGCTATAGTATTCATCACAAGTCCACATCAGGTTACTCACTTAGTCTTGGTTTCGATCCTATCTATTGGTCAAGAAAGAAGCAGAATGTTATTTCTCTATCTTCGACCAACGTAGAGTACAGAGGGATAGTTAACATAACCATTCAGTCTATGTGGCTACAACATTTTATCACTGATTTGGGCATTGATTTTCATCGACTGGTCGTCATCTAATGTGACAACCAGAGCACTCTAAAGTTCTACAGAGATATAATTCATAGGCAGTGGATGAAGCACATCAAGATCCACATGAACTACATCCAGGACTTAGTACATGAGTGGATCATCAATATGTATCTATGTCCTTTAGCAAAACAGACTGCAGACATCTTCACCAAGAGCTTCATTGAGCAGAAGTTTCATTCTCTATGCAGTCATCTTGGAGTGAAGGACATAACTGCCTAGCAATTGTCAGTTCTTCTTTTTACATACATTGTACTTTGAGGGG
>ML780566.1:186812-224521 GCA_009831015.1 Picea engelmannii | reverse complement strand
TTTATTTCAATGTATCTTTTATATTTGGGTACCTAACATGGCCTCGTTTCCGGGACCCATTCTTTATTTTCACCATAGTGATGTTCAAGGGGGTGTTGGAGATACTTCACACACACCTAGGATTTCTTTTCCCTAAGGTTTTCCCTATGTTTATTAGTCATTATTCAGTCTCCTATAGTTCAGGGAGAATATTCCTTTAGGATAATATTCTCTTTAGTTCACACTTCAGTTTGATCAGTTAAGTGGAGTCTATATGCCACATTGGGATTATCACCATGTAGCATTGGGATCATCACCAACTAATGTGCATTGTCCTTGGGATCATAACCAAACTAGTGCATTACTCATGATTCCATGATCTCCTCCTCACTTCACTCTATTTCAGTCAGTTAAGTGAATATTGAAAGACTTGTTAACTCATACTACGTGGTAGTCCACTTCTGTAACTGCCTGAGAGACTAGACTAGGTGGAAATTTACTCCTGTAACTGTTGGTGTGTGTCCAGATCACTCTAGACCACCACTATGGCACATTGGCTTCTCCTCCAGTCTTCATTAGTTGATTTATACAAATTATATCATGTGTAAATTATTATTCATTCATTTGGTTAATGAGAATTCTACCATTCTTTCTCTCCTGCTTCTCTTTTCTCATATTTTCTCTATAAATTGTGTATGTCATTTGCTAGCTAGATCTATTTTGTGCAAGTTCAACACATTTATAGAATGATGGCGGCTTATCTCGAAGAAGTGATGTGACAGAGGCGCTCATTCATAAGAAGATGAGTACAATGAGGCTCCAAAGGCCTTTTTACATCAAACATGAATTCCAAAACTGTAGACATCCAAAAACCTAACCCTAGGAGATGAAGTGACAAAAGTCATGTGGGCCCTGTTGGGGTAAGTTGGTACATCAACTTCCATAGGCCGTAACTTTTGCAAACGATCTCGATTTTATGCGCACGATAGCCCGTTGGAAAGTTCTATCCAAGGAATACACATTATGTCATCACACTCTAACTTTATTTATAGTGTGATTGAGGTGGGCCCAAAAAAAATTGTTTAGGGACTCAAAATGGCCCCAAAAGTTTAGAACTTGAAAAGTTAGAAAAAAAATTCTAAGATGAAAATTGAAACTACCAAGATGACATATGTATGTGAGTCAGTTGGAATAGGTGGGTGGCCACCGATATCCACCTGGATCAGGTATTTATTAATATCACTACCTCTTTGTGTAGGTTGGTATGTTTGAATTTCTTATAGGTTGGAGAGGAACTATTGGTAAAGAGCAAGAAGATTTTGGAATTTTGGAATGACATCAAATGTAGAACTGCCAATGAGTTTATTATTATTGTCCTCGAGATAATTAGTTATTTAAATTGAATAGGTTACAATATCTTTGTTGTGTGTTATATTTTAAATTTTCTTTATTTTCGGCCATCAACTTGTTGCAATAAACCCACTATTGTAGTGGATTTTCCCCAAAACCAGAACTAGCGACCATACTCAAGACTTCTCCCTAGTGGGCCTATTTATGGGATTTTTTTGTTTGTTTGCTTGGTTTTATTTTTTATTTTTTTTTCAAACTGCTATTTGGCACTTAGATTAGTGACTTGTGATTTTCTGAGTATTTCTTTATTCACTTGAGCTTGTGTTTTACCTCTTATTTTCTTTATTTTTTTCTAAATTTTGAGGTAAATACGCGTTATGAAGTTATCATAGTCATGTACATATGCCCTCTAGTTAAGACAGTCATGTGCATACATGGTTTGCTTCGAGGACAAGAATGTACATATTTCTAGAAAGGGTTTTTTCAAATCTTTTCTGGTTTGGAGGTGTTAGGCCAAGTGTCCGGGGTCTCTATTGGGGCTTTAAGACTATATGAATGTTTCTTTTTGAGTCTAGTAGTTGTTTAGTTTGACGTTTATAAATAAAACAAGAAAATTTGGGCATTTCCTTTGTGAATCATTTTCAAGTGTATGAGGGTAGTTTGAGAATTTATTTTCCATATCTTTCTTGACAGGAGTGTTTTTTTTGTTGTTCTTGGTAAATATTTATAGGTTTCAGTTCTTTTCTTCCTTATTTTTGTTTCTTTCTTGTCGGATTTAAGAATAAAGTTTGTTTTAGATATTTCCTACTTCTTTTACATTTTAAACAAGATTTGGTTTTTATAGAAAGTATACTTTTATATTCCTTTTCATTCCTTTCCATTGTTTCACTGAAAAGGAAAACTTGTTGACGTGTGCTTTATTTCTTTTTAGTTCTTTCTAGCTTTCAAATTACATTTTTCTTTTTTGAAAGATTTTTCATTTTTTATAGTTTTGATGAAAATGATAGTATAACTTCTTTTCACTTTCTTTTCATTTTAAAAAGAAAAATTGAATCACTAATGCATTCCATATCAAAGAAAAAATGTGTTTTTTCATACCCACTCCCAGTTGTTCTACTCTGCTATGGAATAAAATACAATAGCATAGAATGGAACCCCTTATTTTCCTAATGGATTGGTATTTAACATAGCCTGATAGCCATCTAGGGGTAAGGTTTGGACTTCCTCAACCCTCAATTGTGATAGGTTTTTAGATCATCTAAAATATTCTTGAAATTACATACATGGTTAGCCCCATATGCATGAGTAATGGGGGATAATGTGGCTTCCTCTCATACCATGGTGGTCAACATGGTAGGTCAACTTGCGGGAAACATAAATTTTGCATACAAGCTTCTATTGAGTAGTTTGACCCACATTTGGAAAGGTATCAGAGTGTAGAACAACATTAGGGCTATCTGCATAGAGTAAAGACAATAAAACCCCCCAAAATATTGTTTAATGCCTCAAAATGCCCCCAAAAGGTTCCAGACCCCAATTTTACGAAACGAGACCTGGCACTAAATGGCTTTGCAAGTGGATTCCTCCATTTTTTTCACTCTGATGACATCAAAATGGATGAAAAATAATATAATGATCCAATCCGAATCATACCTCTAGATCATGCCTCCCCATTTAGGGACTCTTTTGGTCCCCAAAATGTTTACTAAATGAGGTGATGAATTTTTTCCTCTACCTCCTCCTTGGATTACCACTTTTCTTTACCTATAAGTTGTCCTTTCAACCCAATTTTCCAAAGGTAATGCTACCCATGTCTTGTGGTTTTGGACTGCTTCTAAAAAATTGTGTCCTCTTCCAAATCTTCCTGAGCATCTAGTGTTGAGTCTTCCATGGAAGGTAGGAGCCGCTTCTCCTCCTAATCCAACATGGAAGGCTCATAGTGTTTGAGATTTACCACATTCACTAGTGAGTAAATGCACATGTATGGGGGTATATTGAGTCTATACGCATTATCTTCCACCTTTTTCAATGCCTCAAAAGGACCATACCATAGATCCTTGATCTTCTTACCAGGACCCTATAGTCTTTCCTTATTCAACTGTAACCATACTCTGCCTCCCACTATGAGTGTTCTCTTTGTTTTGTGTTGGTCATGTCTATCCTTGTACTTTTACTGTGACTTCTTCAACGTCTAATGTTCTTGAAAATGGATATGCCTGATATTCTCAACACATTTTTCTCCTTTCACTGCATCACTTATGAGTTCCTTCACTCCTGCTTGTTTTCCATATACAACATCTAAGGGTGAAGGTGGAAAATATCCAAAGCAAGTTTCAAAAGGTGACCTAGAAGTAGAAGTGTGCACTACTCTATTATAAGAGTGTTGTATATAGAACATATTTTCATCCTAGGTCTTCAGATACTTATGATTGTAACCCCTCAAAAAATACACCAAATTCTTGTTGACTACTTATGTTTTTCCATATGTATGTGGATGGAATGTTATAGAACTCTTAAGCTTAGTGTCCATATTCCCTAATCCATAAATTTTTGTGAGATATTTCTCTACAAAAATTATATGATGAGGATCTTTTATTAATGCTTAATTGCATATGAACATGAGAAAATAATAATTAAGCATTGCAGATGAACATGGGAAAATAACATCTAAACGACAAAAATGAGAAAGCATCTCAACCAATCTATGAGATCCTTAACTTCCCCTTGAGACTAGGAAACCACTCGTATTAAAATGAGGAAGAATCCCAAACCAATCTATGATACTCTCATCCTCTTCTTGAGAATAGAAAAACTGTTTGTGAGGTGGATTCTCACACAAAACCAATTTCCCCTTAAAACTAGGAAACTAATTTGTGATGTAGATTCTCACACAACTAATTTCTCTTTTTACCAAATTAAATGAAAAACACATGAGTAATTCCACTCACTCCAATTATTAATCATTTTTCCAATTTGAATGAGTAATGCATGATATTTTCACACTCATTTAAAGTATCAATCATTTTTACAATTTTAAATGGGGGAATTAATCATTCTTTTAAACTTTGCCACCTATCATCAGTTAACAATTTAATGATATTCTCCATGGTGTGGCACAAAGTATTGAATCCTTATGTGAATATCCTTGTTTACGCTTGAATCTGTTAGGACCGAAACGGAAACCTCTCAATGATATAAATCACCCTACGTTTTTATAGAGGTGGTACTGCTCTTTTACTTCAGATTTTCATGGGACTTTGGGTCTTTGGAATATGGGACTTTGTAGAAGTACATCATGGTAATCAAAGAAATATAAAACAAAAAGAAAGAAAATGTTTTGTTTTGTTCTAAATAAAGTTCCTGAGAAAGGACCAGGAATCACACATTTCATACATTTAAAGAAAATACATAAAATTTCCTCACATCCATCATAGTTTAACTAAAAATTTATGATCACATAAAAATAAAAATATGGCCCGCATGCATATGAGAACTTTAACAGAGTGAACATGGGAAACTCAAATAAATATAATGATAGATCAACCTCAAATAATTTATATTCAAAAATTTGGGCTACAAAGTACAATCGAGATTGTTCCCGAAGTATCTCTCTTGAAATTTCTAAAAAATATATAGTCTGTTACATATTCTTTGAAATTTAAAATGTGTTTTTCCTAAGGACTGGGATTGGGGCTTCTGCGGTCCATAAAGAAAATAAATACAATAAATAATCTCTCATAAGGAATATGGTGGGCGAAATTAGAACAACATGACCTGGAAAGAAGAAAAAGAGAAGTTATCAGACTTCGGTTAAACCTTTCTAGTGAAAGAGGTGGAATAACTGGATGAAGGAACTGATAAAGAAAGAAAGATGTGATCAGAGTAAATTTACTATGATGGTGTCTCTTGTATTCACTTGCTTTTTTATTTCCTTTTATTGTCTTCATTGACGGTTACAGGAACCGTCTCAACTGTTTCTTTCCCTTTTTAATAAAAAACTTTAAATAAAATTTTATTAGCACAATTTAATTAATTTCCCATTAAAATACGATGACTGTAATTTAATTTTATGAAAGTGAAAACCAATTTTTAAACCATGTAAACCACTTATGATGTGCTCTTCATCGTCTTATATTTCCAACGATATAATTTTTTCCCAAATCCATCGCTCGGATCTCAAGATATGAGCTTGTGAAGTTGAGTTGTCACGTAGGCCTATTAAAAATACAGCTGACTGATATTTTAATTTATGAGAAAAATGTATCAACTTTCATCACTTGAAAAATATACCACCATCTTCTACGTCAAAATAAATTTCCAACGGTATAAATTTTGTTGCAAATAGAGGTCAGGAGCTCAAGATATAGCCTTTGCAAGATCTTGACTCAACCACTATCAATCAAGTTTGATAGGTAAATGTGGACCCTTGATTTAATTTCGACCTCCTTTGTTGAATTTTGAATTTTATTCATTATTCTTATCCCACATGTATGAGAATAAAATATTCTTAGTGGTATATAGTGTTAAGTGTAACATACACTTGACAAGAAATAAAGAAGAGAGGAGACTATGGAGCTTGGAGGATTCAACCCTTGGAAAATTGTTGAATATAATAATAGTTTTGCATGCCCAGTCAGCAATGATGAGTCACCCAACCAAATTTTTCCACATGTGATCACTCGGTAGGCCAACAATCTGCTAATAAGAATCTGCCATATGTCATCCAATAAAATCACGCCATGTGTCACTTTTTTGTATGCATCCACATGTCTCCATTAATTAGTTGCCATGTGTCACTTTTTTGTATGCATCCACCTATCTCCATTAATTAGTTGCCATGTGGCACCATCCATTTAACTACCATGTGGATGTATCTCATTGGTTAATAAAGTGTCAGTGTCACTTGGAGATGTTGCTCATAGAACTTAGGATAGGAAAAATATTATTAAAATAATATGGCAGTTTCATGGGTTTATGTGAATGCAGAGGTAGGTGAGGAAATCACCGCAGACCCACGGTAATACATAGTAAGGAATGAGTGTGAAAAATTCTAAGTGTAGGTGAAGTGGAGATGAGAGGTAAATAGTTGTAAAATATTATAAGTCTTGAGAATCGTTCGTACGGACTTGGATACAGGAGAAATGGAAAACTTAGGAGCTTGTTACCCACGGTAAGTCTGATGGTCATAACGTAGATCGCAGATCTTTGGGTTCAAAATGGATATCGAGGAACTTGGAATGTGGTATCTTGAACCCGTGAACCCGTGATAACTCATATATTTGGCTAAGTGTTGGAGAAGTTACATTGTAAAGAGTAGTAAAACGATTTGTGTGCATTATGAAGGTGGCGGAAGTCAAAGTGCATTGTGAGGCTAGCAGAGATAAAACATACTCTTAGGAAATATCACCAACCCATGAACCTACAGCATGCCATAGCAAATAATACTAAGTATGGAAAGTATATAATGGATCACGTGAAATATGAAAAATATAAAAAATTAAAAGAAATATATGGGAAATAAATGAATTACATGAAATTTGGGAAAGGAAAAAAGGAAAAGGAAATAAATGGAAAAATGGGATAATGAAAATGGAAAGGAAAAACGAAAAGGGAGAATAAAGGAAAAGGAAAATGAATGTGAACGTGGAAAGGAATGAGGAAAAATGGCTAAGTGTGGAAAATGGTAAGGGGAATATGAAAGTAATGATACAATGGGAAAAATGACTAAGTATAAAATGAAATAACGAGTAGAGGTGAAGGGAAAGGGGATGAGAGAACATGTCACTTAGAACATTTTCATATTTTTTCTTGTAATACCTCCATTGGACTTCTCGACAGAAGTATGTGTATCTTGTTCATGGAGACTCAAACTTTCATTTCGTAAAATGCATGGCGAAGATGATATCGATGGCTATGCAATGAACATATAATAGTTCAAAAATCTTCATCTTCCAACATCATTGTTTTTTATTATTCCAGAACAGGGAACATATAGGTGTCCAAATTTTGGTCAACAACTAGCTCCAACTATAGGACAGTGACCCCCTATGGGTTGCTAAGAACACTGAAATCTTAAGACCAACTATCCTCTCCATTGGGCTATGGAGTCATATTCAAAATGAACTCTTGTAATTCTTCTTATTTCATGAAGTTACCTTCAAGTTTGATTTCCTTATTATGAAAAACTGAACTGGAGAAACAAAATATATATATACATGATCTACCTACCCTAACTTACTTTTAAGAAAGGGGAACCTTAGGTATAGGCATATTTCGAATGGAGCTATTCGAGCATCCAATTTACCTTTGAAATGGGCTCCAGTAGTAATAAAAATATTGGGGTTGCTACCAATAAATCAGGAGCATGAAAATTAGGAGCATGCCCAAAGTGTGCCATAATGGGATCCAGCAATGTGTGTAGAAGACTTGTTTTCATTGGCAAGTTGACAATACTTCCGAACCAATATTCAATATAATGTACTCTTGGCTTCCCCACAGTGATATTGTATTTGATTGGCTGAGGAGTCTTCAGCATAAGAATACATTCATCCTTTTCCTTATTTCCAACCACTTCCAAGGTTCTTGATTCATCAAAAATCTCAAGGTGATCTTGTTGATCATTCTTTTCAAGATTCACTTCTTCCATCAATTCTTCTTGATGCAATTTCTCTTGTAATGTTTCATCATCTATTACAAGGTTGAAATATTCTTGTGTATTTGGTGGAGGCTCCTCAATTTCATTCTCAAAGTTTCTACTTGAAATATCTCCATATACAGTATATAGGAGGCTGAAATTTTCTTCTTGTAATTTGGAATTTTCATCTTCATCTTCAGCAACATGACTTGACTTAAAAATTTCATTCACTCTTTGATGGATATCTTCTTTATTCTAAAAATTGTTTTCCTCCACTAATTATTCTTTATTTTGGCTGAATTCTTCATGCATATTTGGTGGAGACTTTTTAACTTCTTCCTCGTATGGAGTATATGAGATGCTAATATCCTTTTCTCGATCTTTGGAATTATTTCCTCCACTCTCAACAACAAGATTTGATTCAAAAAATTCTTGTGGTGTTTCATGATATTCTTCTTTTGAATCATTCATTTCATCCTTTTGTGTCCATGTGGGAGAGGGTGGGTAGGAATGAAGATTTAAAACATCAGAAAAAACGTATGAATGCACCTTTGGGATTAACTATTCTGCAAATGAATCTTCTAACACATCCCAGATATTAATGGAGTTAGGAATTAATGAACTATACCATTCAAGAGCATCCTCTCGTAGAGTTTGTAGGAATAATATACATGTAACATTGTCTTTAGTGTGGTTGAAATCATAATATATACCTTTAAAATTAATCAAGTGTTTCTCTGCATCTTCTGAAGCATCCCCAAAGAATGTAGAAAAAATTTCAATAGGAATATTAGCCATTTGAAAGTCTACTTCTAGTATATTTAAAGGGGTATTATGAAAGCACCTCCTTCTTTGAGTATTTCTCCCTTTTGTTGAATCCTGCAAAGCCATAGATGGGCTTGATGAAAAATATAAAGAAGCATTATGACATGAATGAAACCCTTCATTTTTATTTTTTTCAATAGAGTTGTCAGGGAGTTCATTATCCCAAATCTTTCGTGCTTATCATTTCTTTTTGAAATCACAAAAAAGGTGAGCCATGCTTAAAATAAGAAGAAATTTTCTTGAATCTTCTTCTTGAAACTTTGAGGCATGGATATTTCTGGTTCCTCAAACATCTTGAAAATAAGTCGTTTCCCAGTATGGTTGCCAAAAATGTTGACGCTTGAATCCATTAGGACCGAAATGGCAACCTCACAAGGATATAAATCTCCTTGCATTTTTATAGAGATGATACTCCTCTTTTACTTCATATTTTCGTGGGACTTTGGGTCTTCGGAATATGGGACTTTGCAGAAGTCTGTCATGGTAATCAAAGAAAGCCATAGATTCCTACCCGCTGAAACCACTAAGATGGAAACGATACGTTGATGATACTAATGTACTTTGGCCTCATGGGAAAGAAGAGCTTGATAAATTATTCCAATGTCTTAATAATCTTTCCAAAGACATTAAATTCACAATGTAACTTGAAGATAATGGTAGCATCCCATTCCTAGGCATACTAATCAATAGGAAAGAAGATGGGAAACTTGGACATTCAGTCTATAGAAAAAACACCCACACAAACAACTACCTTCACACCAGCTCCCATCATCACCCCACACAAAAATTAGGAGTTCTTAACACCCTATCCATAAGAGCCATAAGAAATTTAGATAAAGAACATCTAGAACAGGAGAAAAATCGCCTTCAAAAAGTCTTCATGAGCATAGGATACAAAGAAAAAGAGATTAAGAATGCAATAAATAAAGACATATAAAGAGAGGATAATAGACCTCAACACCAAAATAACCAAACCCCTAGTCTGACTGCTTATCTCCCTTATATCCAAGGAGTTACTGATAAGATTGAAAAAATCCTGAACAAAAAAGAGATTAAGACCTCTTTCAGACCACTTGATACCATCAAATAAAAAAAGAGATCAGTCAAAGACAAAATTGACCAACACAATTGCAAAGGAGTGTATAGAATAGAATGCTCATGTGGCAAATGCTACATTGGAGAAACGGGTCGCTATTTTCACACCAGGATTAAAGATCACGGTGCTGACATTAAAAACGAATGGACATGCACGTCAGCCTTAGTCGAACAGTCTCTCACAATGAATCACCACGTGCGCTTAGATGACACCAAAATCTTAGCAAGAGAAGACCACCTCCTTAAATGATGAATTAGGGAAGCAATTGAAATCATCAAAAATCCCAATAACCTAAATAGAGACAACTGTTTGGAGATTAGTGATAGTTGGATCTCGCTCATTCGAGAAAGAAGAAGATAGTTTAAGCTTGCTCCCCATGACCCCTCACCAACTCCATTTTTACCTAATAATTCTCCCTTAAACTACTAAAATTAACAATTATTTTAATAACTATACTTACTTAACAATACCAATAAACTTCTTTAATAATTATATGTTTATTAAACTATCTTACCTTAATCCCCTAATAAAATTATTCCACTATCAAAATCAATTTCTTTCTTGAACTAAACTAGCCTAGAAAACCAATACATTAATAAGTAACAAACCAATACATTAATAACAATAAACTCATTATCAAATCAAAATAAGAATTAAATTTTTTTACCTTACCTCCTCTCACCCCTCCTTAAAACCACCACTTAATATATTAATGAACAAAATTTTAAATAAAAAACATCCTTCACTTTATTAAATTAATATGAAATCTAAAATAGAATACTTATTAATAATTTTATTAAATCTAGGGTTTCACCCAGACGACCTTAGGGTTCCCTCCACTCTTTTTAGTATTTATTAGGGTTCTTCTCTTTTATTTTTTCTCAGGCTTTTATGTCGTGAAGATGGATCCTGTTGTGGATCTAAAATGTCGATGAAAAACCAATAACACTGTGGTTCTTCCGAATTATAATAAACAAAATGCACACCACAAAAATCTGAGCTATGATATTAAGTCCCTATACAGAAGGGATATTCTAGATGAAACTCGCAAAATTGAGAACCTCATAGTGAAACTTAAGAGAAGAGCAGCTGACCTAGACTTCCTGAAATGTTGCAGAGATAAAGTCTTACCCAAATTCACGTGCATTGAGCATAAGATAAAAATCAAATGGAATAAAACAGCCTTCTACACATTAGGTAAATCAATAGTTATAGGGGAAATAAAAAAGTATAGATGCGCGCTTAATTTCTTGTCGAAAACCGCACTTAGACTCCACCTTAAAATCGCCCACGCCATACATCCATATCTGTGGAAGAAAATAGACGTGTTAGTAGCATTAAAGGTAGAGAATATGGATAGAATAACACATGCAAGGCAAGGTTCGAAGCTTGAACATCTACTCGACATGAAGAACACCACGAAAAGAAGCAGCAATGACAAGGTCGTGAACCTGTCTTCCCACGAATTTATCGAACCCAAACTCCGCGTGCTTGAAAGAGGTTTGAATTTTGTGGTCTCCCCCTCCTCCATCCTAGTTTATAACCTCATTTTATGCATAGAATATAGCATTAAGAACTTAGCAGATGAAGACAAGGAACCCATTAGACAAGACTGTGAAATTATCCTCAGAAAATCCAAACCTCCAAGGAGCAATATCAACAGAGAAGAATGCCAAGCATTAAGAAACCTCTAAAACAACACAAACTTAGTAATACTCAGAGCTGATAAGGGTGGCGCCATGGTTATTATGAATCAAGAAGATTACAACAGGAAAATGAATGAACACCTATCACAGAGTGGTAGTTATAGAAAGATCCTGAATAACCCCATTAAGAAGATACAAGAGAAGTGAAGAAAGCCATTAACAACTCCAACTTAGACGTGAGGACAAAAAAGAGATTGCTTCCCAATAACGAAATCACTTCGAGAATATATGGTCTACCAAAAATCCACAAAGAAGGAATTCCTCTCAGACCTATAGTTAATACAATAGGATCTCCCACCTATGAGCTTGCCAAGTACCTCGCAAAAATATTAGGCCTCTTAGTAGGTCAGACAGACTCCGTCATAAAAGACTCAAATTACTTCATTAATATTATTAAGAATGAGAAAGTGAAGTGGGATGACACCCTCATAAGATTTGATGTTGTCTCTTTATTCACAAAGATCCCTCTTAATGAATCAATCCTAGTTGTCAAAGAGGTTATTGATCCTGAAACAATGAAACTAGCCGAGGTTTGTCTTCGGTCCACATTCTTCATCTATCAAGGAGAATTTTATGAACAAACTAGTTGTGTAGCAATACGCTCTCCACTTTCTCCCATCGTAGCCAACCTTTTTATGGAAAAGTTCGAGAAGAAAGCCATAGATTCCTACCCCCTGAAACCACTAAGATGGAAATGATACGTTGATGATACTAATGTACTTTGGCCCCATGGGAAAGAAGAGATAGACAAATTCTTCCAACATCTTAATAATCTTTCCAAAGACATTAAATTCACAATGGAACTTGAAGATAATGGTAGCATATCATTCCTAGACATACTAATCAATAGAAAAGAAGACAGGAAACTTGGACATTCAGTCTACCAAAAAAAGACCCACACATAGAAATACCTTCACGCCATCTCCCATCATCACCCCACACAAAAATTAGGAGTTCTTAACACCCTATCCATAAGATCCATAAGAATTTCAAATAAATAACACCTAGAACAAGAGAAAAATCACCTTCAAAAAGTCTTCATAAGCATAGGATACAAAGAAAAAGAGATTAAGAATGCAATAAAGAAAGCCATAGAAAGAGACGATAACAGACCTCAACACTGAAACAACCAAATCCCTAGTCCGACTGTTTATCTCCCTTATATCCAAGGAGTTACTGATAAGATTGCAAAAGTCATGAACAAAAAAGAGATTAAGACCTCTTTCAGACCACTTGATACCATCAAATAGAAAATGAGATCAGTTAAACACAAACTTGACCAACACAATTGCAAAGGAGTGTATAGAATAGAATTCTCATGTGGCAAACACTACATTGGAGAAACAGGTCGCTCTTTTCACACCAGGATTAAAGATCATGGTGTTGACATTAAAAACAAACAGACACACACCTCAGCCTTAGCCGAACACTCTCTCATAGCGAAGCACCGCGTGTTCTTATAAGACACCAAAATCTTAACAAGAGAAGACCACCTCCTTAAATGACGAATTAGGGAAGCAATCAAAATCATCAAAAGTCCCAATAACCTAAATTGAGACAACAGTCTCGAGATTAGTGATAGTTGGATCCCGCTCATTCAAGAAAGAAGAAGATAGTTTAAGCTTTCTCCCCAGGACCCCTCACCAACTCCATTTTTACCTAATACTTCTCCCTTAAACTACTAAAATTAACAATTGTTTTAATAACTATACTTACTTAACAATACCAATAAACTTCTTTAATAATTATATGTTTATTAAACTATCTTACCTTAATCCCCTATTAAAATTCTTCCACTATCAAAATCAACTTCTTCCTTAAACTAAACTAGCCTACAAAACCAATACATTAATAACAATAAACTCATTATCAAATCAAAATAAGAATTAATTTTTTTTACCTTACCTCTTCTCACCTCTCCTTAAAACCACCACTTAATATATTAATGAACAAAATTTTAAATAAAAAGCATCCTTCACTTTATTAAATTAATATGAAATCTAAAATAGAATACTTAATAATAATTTTATTAAATCTAGGGTTTCACCGAGTTGACCTTAGGGTTCCCTCCGCTCTTTTTAGTATTTATTAGGGTTCTTCTCTTTTATTTTTTCTCATGCTTTTATGTCCTAAAGATGGATCCTGCTGTGGATCTGAAACATCAACGAAAAACCAATAACATTGTGGTTCTTCTGAATTCTAATAAACAAAATATAAAAAAACAAGAAAGAAACTATTTTGTTTTGTTTTAAAGAAAGTTCCTGAGAAAGGACCAGGAATCACACACTTCATACATTTAAAGAAAATAGATCAGATTTCCTCACATCCATCATAGTTTAACTAAAGATTTCTGATCACATAAAAATAAAAAGAAGATGGTCTAGATGCATAAGAGAACTTTAACAAAGTGAACATGGGAAGCTCAAATAAAGATAATGATAGATCAATCTCAAATAATTTATATTCAAAACTCTGGGTTACAAAGTACAGTTGAGATTGTTCCCGAAGTAGCTCTCTTGAAATTTCTAAAAAATATATAGTCTGTTACATATTCTTTGAAATTTAAAATGTGTTTTTCCTAAGGATTGGGATTGGGGTTCCCGCGGACCATAAAAAAAATAAATACAAGAAATAAGCTCGCAGAAGGAAGATGGTGGGCGAAAGTAGGACAACAAGACTTGGAAAGAAGAAAATGAGAAGTTATCATACTTCGGTTAAACCTGTCTAGTGAAAGAGGTGGAATAACTAGATGAAGGAACTAATAAAGAAAGAAAGATATGACCAACGTAAACTTACTATGATCATCTCTCTTGTCTTCACTTTATTTATGATGTCCTTTTTTTGTCTTCATCGACAGTTACAGGAACCGTCTCAACTGTTTCTTTCCTTTTTTAATAAAAGATTTTAAATAAACTTTTATTTTCACAATTTAATTAATTTCCCATTAAAATAGGATGACTATAATTTAATTTTATGAAAGTGAAAACCAATTTTTAAACCATGTAAACCACTTTTGATGTTCTCTTCATCGTCTCATACTTCCAACAATATAAATTTTGTTGGACCCTGTTGTCATTGATGCCAATGGTTTGATTGATTGGTGTCAAAGGATTGATGTCAAGTGATTAAATGATTGATTGATTGATAGGCTTGATTGATTGATGATTGATGAACAATGTATATGTATTGTCCTTGATGAGAATGATAGATGTCAAGTGGAAACCAATCGATGAAGATGTTATCATTGATATGATGCATAGATGAAGATGGATCAATGAGTTGTCATTGATACATGATGAAGATGGATTCTTTGATATATGATGCATAGTTTGTTTGATGTAAATATGACTCATTATTTTCTTGTCATGGTACAAATGGATGAACTCCAAAGTGGTCCCCTTATGGTGAAAGCCCTCACGGGAAAACGCTTTGCGGTTGCGTTATGGTTGAGAGAACCCATGCTTGTATGTGGAATAAAGAGAATAATATCATTGATTTTGTTGGTGAAACTATCCTAGATGGATAGTGCTTGTCATGCCATTTCCGGTGGTATGTGGAATTTCACATAACTCCTCACGGTTTGAGAGTTAAGGCCCTACGAAGTTGAAGGACCCCCATATGATGGCTTGAAGCCCCATAATGTCAAACGAAGTCAAGGTGCTTGAGAAGAATAAATAATTATTTAAATGATAAACTAAAGTGACAAAGTCAAGGTGGATTATTAAAATAATAAAGAAAAGTGACAAAATCAGGAAGGAATATTTAAATGATAAAGATTGGAGAACTTTCTATTTATGGAAAGTGGATAAACCTAAAATAAGAAAAATAGGTTAAGTGACCTAGAAATGGGTTAAGTGACCTAGAGGATGAAAGTATAAATAATATAGCAATGGTCTCTTGCAAAATAATTTTTTTGTGGATCAATGGAGAGATTCTTGTGAGATTATCTTTTGCAATATTGATGGAGAGCTTCTTGTGAGAGCATCTTTGGTGTGGATATCTTGAGCATGATTGAAGATATATTCTGAGAAAGTGAGCATGAGGAGGATCTCATGGATGCATCAAAGTTTCGGCAATATCGGATATCTTGAAAAAAAAAGTCTCGGAGCTTCAGAAACCCCAGTTTCTGAGGTGTACGCGAGCTATGATGGGCCAGGGCACGTACATACGCAGGTTGTATGAGGACAGGGCACATACAGTGGATAAAATCATGGAGATTTTTGTTTAAGATGATGACTTGCTATTGAATACTGAAGCAGCTTCCAGATCTGCATTCTGTGGGCTTAGATATGTCACTAAGACAATGGTATGGTTACATTATCATCTTGATGGATAGTATTTCTTGTTGTGTTGTGAATGCTTAGGGAATTCTTGGTATGGCTATTGTGATGTGGTTTATGTTGGTTGATGGAGTGAGCAGTACTCTTGTGGTTTAGTTGTGATATGATTTCTATGGTATACTAGTTGCTTATACATGATTCAATTAGCATTCATATTGATTGGTTGTGGATCATGAGTAAGCTATTGGAGAGCTTGGATGTGTTGTGATTGGCTAGTAGTTAGGTTGAATAGTGGAAGATAGAAGAAATTATGCTTGCAGGTTGTAGAGGATCTGAGTATGTGATGAAAAGGATAAACCCTAATATCTCAAAAGGCATATGCAGGTTGTTGTATATATTGGCCACGTACATACATGAGTTGTAGTGAGCCAAGGCGCATACACGCGTGGGTTGCACTACTAACAGGTTGCGTACCTATTGCAGATTGATATCTGTTGAGGATTGTTGCCTCATCTCAGTTGGTGCTAAGTGTGTAAGCTGAGTCTTGCATTATAGAGATGGCGCTCTTGTAGATTTATACTCTATTCAGTTGTTGCTGAAAAACCCTAAGGATTGTAGTCCGTAATAAAAAGAAAATTGTACATACATCTTGTGTTCTTTGTGTTCCTTGTGGTGATGACTTATTGATGATCTATGTTGTTTATATATGTTTGTTACACATGATTTTGGTCATCTTGGTGATGTATTCACAATGGTGTACTCAGGCTCCCAACAAAAACTTTCTCCGGAGAAGAATGGCATTTATCTCCTTCCAAAAAACATATTTTCAAAGTGAGTTCGTAGGCTACTTATAGCCTAGGGTGCGAGAATGACCCATTCTCGCAGGCCACCTTCATCTAGGGTGCGAACTTCTCGCACTGTGCTCTATATACAAGGTGTGAACTTGAGGTCAAGCTTGGAAAAGAGAAGAAGTCTTGAGGTTTCTAGAAGGGAATCTTCTAGAGAATGAGTTGGCATTTGTATGGTTGTCATTACTGATTTCTATGATTTTATGGGATCATTCTCATCCATGTAACCATCTTACCCTCTCCTATATATTGAAAGGATTCTCATGGAAAAGGTTAAGCAAGATTAATTGAAGAATTGGTGAAGTGATTGTATGAAGAACCCTGCTTAAACAGAAGCTTGGAGACTCTAGTAGGTCTATCAACAGGAATTGGATCTTCTTCATGCAAGTATAGAGAGAGTGTGTGTGTGTTGGAACCAAGAGTCACTGAAAGGAAGCTTGCGACATCAAGGCGATCAACTTGTATCTTCTATTTTCGATTAATATGATACAGCGACATGTCCTTTTCCCATAAAGTCATCCTTACTTTATTGTGTAATTCCTTGATCATATGCATAAGTTGATGATTGAATACATTTTTCTATATTCACTTTGGTTGGTTTGTGTTGTCTTGGTCTTGACCTCATGAGAGCACCGGAGCGAAGCAGGAGCAACAGAGACTTAAGGAAGCGAGACAAAGGTATGTTACTTGTTCCTCCTTACTAGCTAATTCAATGGTCATAACTTAGGGAAAAAGTCATGTCCTATCCTATTTTGCTCTAGATCTAGGTGGATCTAGGGAGATCTATTAGTGTCCGCACCTACCGATTAATCCGATAACAAAATTGGCGACTCCACTGGGGATGCAACCCATTTTTTTTTGTGGTTTTTGGTGTTTTTCCTTGGCCATTTCCTCTTTCCTTACCTTTCTTCATCTCTATCAATCTTTGAGTCTTTAGGACACCCTGACAGACTCTCTGGATCCAGAAGTCCCTTTAAAAATTTTATCTTTTTTCAAAATTTTGCATAGTTTTAGGCCTTCTCGCACTGTACCCCACAGTGGCCTGCGAGAACCAATTGAGTTCGCACCTTGCCTTTCATTTCAGTGCAATTTTATCGCACTCTGCTTGAAGCCATCCCACGAGAATGATCCATTCTCACATTGTACATCACTGGTAGCCTGCGAACCCATTTTTAAAAAATTTTGGAATTAGGGTTTTTGTATGCTCAAATACCCAGATCTCTAGGTGTGTCTGAAAAGAACTTCTTGGGACATTGGTTGATTGTTTCTTGACTTCGGATTTTGTGCACGATCAGTCTTCAGAAATCAAAGACTCTTCTTGTCCTTTTTTCTCGACTCTCATCTCTTGACTTGTCTTAGCAAGGATATAATCTCTGATCCTGGAATCTAAGTGCTTGTTTGGTTAGGAGCCGGTGATCGGTTTGAAAGTTGGGATTGTTTGTCTTTCTCATTTTCTCATTACCTAGAAAATCATTGTTCACATGCAATTGAAAAGGCTAGTCTTGTCTGCTTGTCATTTTTGTCTCCATTGAAAGATTGGTTTTTGTTTGTGGCTCTTGTTTGTGGCTTTTCGTTAGTTATTGGTTTTCCTTAGTTTCACCACCATGGTGACCCTTTTTGAAAAGTAAAAAACATTTTTCTTTTTAAAATCATTTTCATTTTGAAAATATTGGAAATCAATTGTTGAAATAGATAGAGAATTGCCATAGTTACGTGATTCATTGATATTGCATTTTAAAGAAGATTGCATATTCGTAGTTCGAGATTGTTCCTGAAAACTTCTCTTGCCCTCCTGTAAATAGGACTCATTGAACAAGAATTGATATTTGTCATTCCTATATATGCATTGTTGGGTCATAGTCTCACACAACATTGGTTTCATCTCCATTTCCTTTGAGTAACAACAACCCTTAATAATATTGCGTAATTTTAAAATTTAACTAGTAACTCTTTTCTAGGACTCTATTACACCAACAATTAGCTAGGCTAGAGCTTTGGAATAGGCAGAGAGTACACTCTCCAAAGCACAAAACACACAATAGTATCTTGTGTTAAGGAGTGTCAAATTCTATTTACAACATTTTTTCCTGGGAAGCCCTTCTCACACAAGGGTCAAACCCGAGGTCGCATTTATATTGACAGAGTTACTCACCCTGCTTTGTTAATATCGGTGTAGATATTGCACGTATTACGGGGGTCACTTAGAGGTATACCCACAATGATGAGTGGAAGCCTCTCAAGTTGATTTCAGGCTAGATACCCTGCCCTTGCGTGTGGATCGAACTATCAACTGTCCCCCCAGGATTTATTGTTGTCGGTGGTAACCTTAGTGGCCTATCTTCTTAGGATCTTACACAAGGTGACTGTGAAGGGGCAAGTCTTCACAGTACCTGGAATCGACGTTGGCCAAACTCACTCGGGCTCCTTGGAGGGTATACCCACGATTATGTGTGGGATCTTGCACCAGGGTGTAAGTCCGTTAAGAAGGTCGTCAACATAACTTTTCCACCCTAGCCGAGCCCCTTCTCATCTCGTTGTTGTGACGTTGGATTTCATCACCAACTAGTGACTTTGGAATTAGAAGGTCATGTTTGCTTGGTGTTGTTTCCTAGAATTTTTTACTAGCGCATGCTATTTTCTTACCCAAGTTGACCACAGGATTTTCTTCGTAAGTTTGAAACTCATTCACAATAGAGCCTCCACATCGTTCACGTAGAATGCAAAGCTTATCCCCAGAAAATCTAGGAGGTTCTCAACCCCTGCCTACGAGCTCACTAGAGGGCTCTCCTCAACAGAGCGAAGTCCAAGACATCGCCACCCCACAAGTGGAAAGAACTGACTCTCTAGAACGTTTCCGAATCACTAATTCTCGAGAGGACTTTTGGCTTCACCCCGATTCTGAGAGACGTATTATGCAAGTGAATTCTTCCGGAGACTTAGTTGTTGTGTCTTTTGGATCACTAACTGAACCTTTTCTAGGACCTGAGGGACAAGATCCTTTTTGGTCTGTTGGTGTTTTTAGACGGGATCTCTTTGGTTCAAGAGTAGGCGCTGAAATCACCATCTCATCTGCATTCCTCGAAACCTCTAACCCAGACGCAGTACCTTTTACTATTGCTTATTATTCTCCTGGTATAGAAGCTCTGCGAACTAACCACATCTTGACCCTCCCTTTAGAAATGGCCCATTACACAGATACCATGAGTATTCAAACTGGGATTACAGTGGCTAGTCAAGCCCCCATTGGCACACCGCTCTCGCCCAGTGTCACCCCGACGCTTCCACCTGGATATCGTGCGTTGAATGCTTCTATTCCCACTCCTACGCAAACCCCATTCAGAAATCCTGGTGGTCCCTCTTCTTCTGGGCACTCTCCTCCTGGCTTCATTCCGACACTTCCTCAACCCCCTTTCAGAGGACCTTCTCCATCCTCTATCGACAGCACTAATCCTAGTGGCACCATTCTGTTGTTCACACCAAATTACCAGATTCCTGTTGGTGGAAAATTTCACCAGGTAGGTGTGACTCAACACCCCCTTGTAGGGAAAATTCCTATTGGAACACAAATCCTAATAGGAACACAACCTTCGATGGGATCACAATCCCCACCAACCCCACCCTATGGACAAAACATACCTCCATCCTTGGCCCAGTATTGGAATCATCTAATACAACATAATCCTCAATCGACTGGGGGGAAACAACCTCAAGTTACCTCCGTTATACCCCCTAGTATAGGCCAACCATATCCAGGTACGTCCAATCCCATTTGGGGTTCGAATGCTCAACCCAATTCCCCCATTCAAGGGTACAATCCTATGAGCTACTTCCCTCTACAACAACCACCGAATCTACCTGGGTCTTCACATTATATGCAGACTGCATATGGTCCCACTGGTTTTCCGACAGGACTCCCTCCCCAAAGCCACCAGTACCCACATGTGAACAGACAGTTACCCTTCTTAGCCACTTTGGACCTTCCGGACCTGTCGAGGATTTTAAACGATCTGATCCATCACTCTCCCCAATGGACCGCTATACTAGCCAAGCTACCGTCTGATATTCCTAAGTTCGATGGCAAAGAGGGAGAGGACCCCAAAAATCATGTCATGACATTTCACCTGTGGTGCTCGTCCAACTCCTTGATGGATGACTCTATTCGTTTACGCCTTTTTCAATGAACTCTCATGGGTTCTGCCGCGAAGTGGTATATAGAATTACCATGAGGTTTCTTCGTCGATTTCAACACTCTCTCTATGGCTTTCCTCACCCACTACCAGTTACCGATCCGCTATGAAATGGGGATCGAGATTTTGAGTTCTTTCAAACAAAACAAATCCACTCATATATCCGATCACATCCATGAGTGGCGACGGAGACGACGTCTCATCAAACTCGAACTTCCCGATCAATTGCTGGCAGAGTGGTTCACAAAATGATTTGTGAATGACATCGGTTGTGACATCACCATGGGTGGAGTTTTCATAGAAGAATAGTCCATAAGTCGTGCTCAATACCTTGACCTCGTTTACTCACAAACTGGTACTCTTTACGACTTACTCCCTGATGCACCTCGTCCTTCGACTTCTGCCACTTCGACTACTCCCATTGCATCTCATGTAGCTGACGGTGTGATTGGAACTTTCCATGCCCTACCACATTCCACCCAAACTACTAGCCATAGTCCCAAACCTAATTCTTCTAATGTTCAAAATGCTTCGTCTCCTACCCCTCCCACCGGCAAGAATTCTGAGGTAAATGTGGTTCAATCTACCCCAGTCGGTAAAACAAATCTAGAAAGGGAAAGGGTAAGAATAAGGAGGACAAAAATACTTCGCAAGTAGAGAGAACCAAAACTCCACCTGTTGACGATAGGGATAAGCGAAAACCTTGATACCCTTATCTTATCTGTGGTGATGATCACTACATGAAGGATTTTCCATGACGAGCTGAGGTCACTAAGTTCCTTCAAGGAGCCCTGAAACCACCCACTCCGGTTGTTTTGTCACAACCCTTCCCTTCTCAACAACAGGCCCAATTGGTCATTCACGACCAACCATCCCCCTCCACTACATCTTACGTCTTAATGTGTACCGGTGATTCAAAGAAAAGTGACGTCACACTTAACACTCGAGCCAAAGATTATTCCCCCTCTAAAGAGAAGGTTGACTCTATACCTCCTTCATTGGTCCAACCCTCTCCCACGACTCCACCGACCAACAGTCCTCTTCATCTCGAACAACTGAGCCTCGACACAGTTCTTCTCCCTCCTCCAAAGGGCGTCGTTAGGAAATCATCTTTCAATCCTCATGCTCATGCTTCCCAGAACTACAACATTGTTGAAGATCTGGCCCAAGCACCTTCCATGATGCCAGCCCTTTAATTCCTTCAAAGTTGTCCCACACAACGGAAGGCGCTGTTGAAAGCTATCGATGGAATCAACCCGACGGATATGAATTTAATAATTTTTGACTTGGAAGATCACATTCCAAGGTTACCCCCTCAACTTTTTTTTTTTTTGTAAATTAGGTGGTACCTTTCTATTTTCGATTTATATATATAGAACAAGCAACTTGCATTCCAAATCCAAGTGATTATCTCCGACAAAAAAATTTGTAGAACCGTTATCGACGAGGGTGCCTCGACATGTGTCATGTCTGTTACCTGCTGGAAAGCCATCGGCTCTCCCTCTTTGACTGAATCCCATAACACACTCAAAGCCTTCAATGGCTCTAGTTTTAAGCCCTACGGTGTCCTTCCTTTGTTGTTAATCATTCTAGAAGGCAAAACAGTCCAATTCGAAGTGGAAGTCTTTGACGCTCCTCTTGATTACAATCTTCTGCTTGGCCGTAGTTGGATTGATTCCATGTGTGCGGTTGTGTCAACTCTTTTTCGTGTCATACGTTTCCCCCATCAAGGAAAGGTCATCACCGTCAACCAATTCGCCTTCTTTAACTCGGATACGCATACTGACAACATATCGTTCATCGCCAAAACCCCACCGGGTTACGAGAACGTCGGTGTAGGTCTTCTCAAAGACTCTTCGTTAATGGGCACCTTCCCCATTCCACCACCTGATGTTCCACACTCGTTTGTCGCTTCAATCAACATGATCTCCACCTCAATTCACAGAACCCCTGTGTCTCACGACCCATGGATGGTACCCGACCCCGACAATCATCTTCATTATGGCGACGAAATGCCTTTGAGTCCGGTTGAATCTTCCTATTAGGCCATTCAATCGGCAACCCCTTCTACCCCCTCTCTTGGTGATTTATCTCCAGATCCTTTCCACGTCATTTTTCCCACGGACGAGATGATCATGTCTATCATGGAAGACACCCCCTGGAACTATGGCCATCACCGTTCCATCCTCTTTTTGGAACAACACACCATCGAGAGCTACCAATGGATCTCGACCCCGTTGACCGTTGTCTTCATTTCAACCGTTCCCAAGTCCACACACGATGTGTTTTCCAAAGGGAACTTATGCAATATCTCACCCACTATTCCCCTCAACATATCCATCAAACCTGGAATTGTCGAAAATGTGCATATCGGAGCTTCATGTTCCCCTGATGAAATCGTCACCTATAAGTCACTTTTCAAAGAATTTCATGACGTCTTCACCTGGAGCTATGATGAAATGTCGGGTATCGACCCCGACATTGTGATACATGAGATTAAGACATACACCTATGCTAAACCCGTCTGGCAACGCCTTCATCCAGTTCACCCACGTAAAGTGGATGCTATTAAACTTGAAGTCGAGAAACTTCTCAAAGCTAGATTTATTTACCCAGTGGCCCTCATTGACTAGGTTTCCAATCTTGTCCCGATCGAAAAGAAACAAGGCACAATACGCGTCTGCGTTGATTATAGCGATATTAACAAAGCTTGTCCTAAAGACAACTTTCCTACCCCCTTCGTCGATCAGATCGTCGACGATTGTGCCGGATGAGAAATCTTCTCTCTGATGGATGGTTTCTCTGGATATAATCAAATCAATATTGCTTTCGAGGATCAACACAAAATCGCTTTCATTTGTCCTTGGGGCACTTTCGCCTATTGGAAACTTCCTTTCAGTCTAAAGAACGTTGGCGCGCTTTTCAACATGCTATGTCTTATGCCTTCCATGATATCAATCACATCGTGCATGCCTATCTTGATGACTTACCCTCTCATTCCATGCACCAGGTCGATCATCCAATCCACCTTCGAGCCATTTTCCTCCGCTGTCGGTTTTACCATATACGCTTGAATCCTCACAAATGCATTTTCTATGTAGAATATGGATGACTCCTAGGATTTATTGTTTCACATCAAGGGATCAGGGTAGATCCTTTAAAGGTCGTGGCAATTCTCAATCTCCCTCCTCCTTCTACACTTCGCCAGTTACAAAGTTTGCAAGGGAAAGCAAACTTTCTTCATCGTTTCATCCCGAACTACGCCGAGATAAATCTTGTATTTACGCGACTACTCAAAAAGGAGTCTGAGTTCATATGGGATACCATCGCAAACAAAGTCTTCAAAGTTTTGAAATTGTCCCTGACACATGCTCTGCTTCTCTTCCCCCCCGATTACAGTCGCGATTATTTCATCTACCTCGTCGCCTTGGATTACACCATCGTTATGGTTCTCATCCAAGAGGATGATTCTCATGAAAAACATTTTATCTATTACTTGAGTCAAAGTCTAACACCTACGGAAACCAAGTATTTACATGTCGAAAAACTGGCCTTGGCAGTCGTCCAAGTAGTTCAACGTTTCTGGCACTATATCCTCTCTCGCAAGACTATAGTAATTTCTAATTGCAACCCTATGCAACACATTCTCACACGTCAATTGCTAGGGGGAAAATACTCCAAATGGATCGTGATACTTCAGGAGTTTGACTTGGAATTCAAATGAGCTAAGTCCAAGAAGTCCTCAGTGTTGTCTGAGTTGATATGCGACTTTCCCTACTCTGAAACGGAACATGTAGCAACCGATTCATTACCTGATGAATCCCTTTTCCTAATTAGTTCCGATGATCTTTGGTATGGAGATATCATCATATATCTCCAAACCCATACTTTCCGGCCCAATTTGTCTAGTACTGATCGACATCATATACACTACCAAGCCCATCAATATATTATCCTTGGGGATACTCTTTATTGTCGTGGGATTGACTCATTTTTGTGATGCTGCCTCACGTTTGACGAAGCTGAGAAAGCCTTGAATGACTGTCATTCTGGAGCATGTGGTGGTCATATGTCCGGGTATGCCACTGCCTAGAATATCTTATGAGCAGAGTATTTTTGGCCTTCTTTATTTAACGATTTCATAATCACCGTCTAAAAATGCCACGCTTTCCAGACCTATAATCATAAGATCTAATCACATCCTACTCCTCTTCACCCTGTGGTCTCCATTGGTCCCTTTGCGAAATGGGGCATCGATTTCATGACATGTCACCCGCACTCGGCTAGGGGGCATGGATACATTATTGTAGCCATAGATTATTTTATGAAATGGGCTCAGGTGATGTCGACATTTGACAATACTGGAAAGACCGCAACATTATTCATTTTCAATCACATCATAGCTCGTTTTGGTGTTCCTCAGGCTATCATCACTGATCACGGTAGCCACTTTAGAAACGTCATGATGTCCAAACTCACTGAAAATTTGGGTCTTCGCCATGAAAACTCAACGCCCTATTACCCACAAGCCAATGGCCAAGTCGAAGCGATTAACAAAGTTCTCATAACCATGCTGCGACGAATGATAGGGATTCACAAAACAAGTTGGCACACAATGTTGTTTTCAGCATTGTGGGCTTATCGGACATCTGTTAAGTCTGCTACTGGGTTTACACCTTTCCAGTTAGTCTATGGTCTTGAAGCTATCCTCTCGATTGAATGTGAGATACCCTCCCTGAAACTAGCCATCGAACTCCTACCAAACACCTTTGTCGAAAAGGAACGTCTTTTGTATCTCATGCGATTAGAAGAAACTCGACGCAATGTTTCCCTAGTCATTGAAGCCCAGAAGAAACATGTCAAGGCCCAATACGACAAACATTTCAAGCCTCACGTTTTCTCTAAAGGAGATCTGGTTCTCCTCTACAAACAAGATCGAGATATGCTAGGAGCTGGAAAATTCGAAGCCATGTGGCGAGGTCCTTATATCGTTAAATGAGTTTTAGAGAAAGGATCTTATGAGTTAGTTGATTACGATGGTATCCCTTTGAGTGAACCCAGAAATGGGTTGTACTTAAATAATTACTATGCATAAGATCACCTGTGCACGAGTACTTCTATTTTATTGTATCATACTTCTTGTGTGTTACTGTAGTATGCTTTTTCGTTATCTGGTCTCTTCCCTTATGTGATGTTGTGTTTGATTTCCAAATGTCGGATTCTTCACTACCCCACATTGGCTTCGCTGATGGTGCCAACCATAGTACTTAGAACCTTGCTTCCGCTTCTTGGAAAATTTACACCCCTACAAACGAACTTATCACTCTACGAGGAGTGTGCCTTGGCCATGCGACCAACAATATTGCAGAATATAGCACCATTATCGAATTGTTAATTGATGTTATCTCACTCGGTATCTGTCACCTGGTTGTGAGACTCGATTCGTAGCTAGTAGTGCTACAGTTAAGTAATGTCTATGCTATTCGAAGTCCTACTTTATTACGGGTATATTTGTGAATTCGCCTCTTGGAACGTTATTTTGATTATATTGAGTATCAACATATTCCTAGATGTCTAAATACATTAATTGATGCATTAGCTAACTATGTATTAGACAGATATTTGGGTCATTTATAAATCAATCACATCATCACACAACACAAGATAAGCCGGTAGAAGCTATATGTATATATAACGATCAAAAAAGTTTTTTTACAATAAAGTTCTGTCCGAGGACCAAAATTTCAAAATCTGAAGAAAATAGATTCTACAAAGTAACATCATGGATGAAGTTCATGGTAACACATGACTGCTCGGGAAACCCTACAAAGAAATCGACCAACAGACTCTAATACGCCCACCGTATGACGTTGATAACATCGTGGGACCTCTCCAAGAGGCATGTCCGGAATGTATGCAGTCAAACCCTCTAAGTTTTGTTCCACTGCTTCATAATATTCAGCGTCCGATCATGGCACTAGAGCCACCTCTCCTCGTCGCTGGATAGGAGAAGTACCCGGAGGTCGATAAGGCCCCACGTCTATGTCATCAAAAAGAATTTTTGTAATTAGACCTTGGACAAACATAAAAACATTTGCATATGATAAAACTCACAAAAATATTTAAAAAGTGAAAAAATGTGTGTACTTCTTATCGAGATCTCCCCACTGAGCGTCTTCGGGTAGAGATAAGTCTGGATCTCCTCGAAAATCCAACCCGGCATAGGCATAATCATTGACCATCAACATCTGTGGTCACAACCAGTCAAAGAAGGAATCATTGTATTTGATGATTGGTCCAACTACATGTCGGTTCATGAGGTTACACCACCTCAACATCCTCGGATCTTTTGGAGCCAGTAAGCCCCAATCAACCTACAACCTCAGCAAGGGAACCCTCTCAAGAAAGAAGGACACCAACAATGACTCGTACCTGAATTTCTTCAGGTCACCTCTCCTGCATTTAGTCAACTGCCTCTTCATGCTATGAAGGACTGCATCTAACCAGTTAAAGATACGAGGCTCAGTACACTCTATGGCATACTGAAAATAGCTATGGAGAGCCATGTGTGGAATAGCACTCCCAGCCATATGAGCAATGGTGAACAAGATAGTGCGAAGGGTCAAATCCTGGACCCCCCAAATGGCCACCTTTCCTTTTCTTCTTTCCGCCTCTAGAACATAGTACAAACGACAATACTCACTCATAGGCAGCCCACCACCTCGGCTACCAGTCAAGCTAGCGTGGTACCCACGCCATGACAGTCCTGTCAGGAAATAAACATCCTCGATGTCCAAGGACAATTTGTGGACCCCCACATGGAATACTTATTGGTCCACGTCCCACATATGGACAAGGTACTCCAACAGCCTGACTTAGGCCCTCATACCCGGGATCCGAAAGAATTTCAGAAGCCCACAATCTCGCAAAGTGGCAACGGTGCCTGGGTTATTCCCGGAAATAGCATCATCTTCTTCATGCTCTCTTTCATGCCATTCCAGAAGCATGGTGACAGCCAAATGCCTGCATAAGAACCATAATAAGAAGGTCAACAACTCTCTTCAAGACTTGGTACATTTTTTATTGAGCAAACTTTAAAGAAATTTTTCACTTTGCGGTTCTCGCAGGTGCCCCTTTGGCACAGTGCGAGGTTCTCATAGGTTCCTTTGGGGCCACCTGCGAGAATCATGCATTCTCGCAGGTCCCGTGTGGTTGGCCTGTGAGAATGCATGAGCGCTAAGTTTACCCCTAAAACAAGCTCAAAAACTTAAAATTTACCAATGAAACATAAAAATTGAACCATGAAAAGATAGAAGACAAGGAGCTTACCTCATTTCCGGAGATGGTTCGCCAAATGGTTGTTCGTACCTTCCGCAATCAAGCGCCGAAATTCAAGGGCAAAAGAGGGGTTTTGGACTAAAATCTTGGCAAAGTTACAATGACTATGGTAAAAAGAACTTTTACCCACTTATATTTACTTTTACCATTTTTGTTGGTTTTTTAATTGTTTTATTTTAATAAACCTAATGCTTAATATACCTATGAGTGTGACTTTTGTAGACATAATGACTTCGACATCCATACACAGGGATATGGATTTTTCTCTTTTTCAGCGCATGTTTAAGTTGTTTTTTATGGTTTTTGCACAAAACCTCGAGTTTGGTCTTTGTCCGTTCTCACGCTCGAAAATAAATGAGAACGTAATTGAGCGCACTTTTATCACTTTTTTGGGCTCAACAAGGTTATACGAAAAAGGAACCCCCTGGAGTTCTCTTTAAGCTCTTTTCAGACTCTCTAAACATGAAAAAATTGTCGAGCGATCTTCCTATTTTCACGCTCGTTAAAGTATTTGAAGAAAGCATATGTTGGGCAATAATTTATCTCTTTTTTGGTCTCATCAAACTATTTTAAGAAAAAGGAACTGAGAGAGTTCTCTTTTAAGTGTTTTTCCAGACTCGATAATCATGAAAAACCTTCGAGTTTTCTATCCTTGGACTCGTTAAACAAACATCGAAAGACCCGTAATGGGACCGAACCACTCCTTCCTAGGGTTCGTTAAACATACTCCGAGGGACTCGTCCAAAGGATGAGCTTACATCGACAAGCATATGTTATCCTCCTCAAGCTTGCATAAAAATAAAGAGGTACTCGCCAGAAATGGTGGGGGGAAATTTGGGAAAGGGGTGTGTTTTCGTATTCATATTATTGGCAGTAAGTGTCGCTCTTGAACATGACACCCTCCTATTCATTATCTGAAGCCGGTTTGGGAAATCCATTTGTATTTCATTTGACTTAATACATGGTCATATCCTGAGTCGTCTCTGAGTCAATGCTGTCAAATCTTTGGTCGTGTCATTCATATGTTCAAGAGAAGTCCATCCAAAACCTCTATTGAGTCGACCGTCTGCAGTTGTCCATTCTCTTCGTGGCGGCCTTCCCTATGTCCAGTCTAACTCACATCATACTCTGTTTCACCTTCAAAATCTATTACTCATTTCATGTCATTGATGGGGGATACATCAAGGCCCTCCTGTGACGAGTTTTGTTCCGTCGACTCCATCTCATTATCCGGAAACAAGACTTAGAAATTATTTGGTACCTTGGAGCTTGCATGTCTCAATGGTAGGTTCCCTCGCTTTCGACAGTGCATTTTCATCATTGACCCCTGATCAGGAGATTCCGTTGAACATTTGACCTCAACTCATTTATTCACGTTCTGTGGACTGTACTAGTGTACCTTGGGAGTCATTGACATTAATGGTGATTTCCCTCACGCTTGTTAACAATTTCATCAATGACCGGTAATCAAGTACTTAGGTGTTCGACTTCGGCATATGTAATCACATGGTTAGATTCGTACTTTCAGGTGATGGGATTGAAGACCCTGGATCTCATCTCTTTGATCCAGGTTGCGATGGAATATGTCTAATTTGTTGACACATAGATCCACTTTGTATGTCTAGTGGCTATGTCGTCTTAATTTGAATCTTCCTGCATGGATCCATAGTGTATTCTTGGTGGCTATGCGATATTTTTGACGGCATGGATCCATGGTGTATGATTGGTGGCCATGACCTATGTTATGATGTCATTCGTCTATGATTTGAGTATGGGAATGCCTACCTCAGTACTAGTATGATATTCTATAGATGCTTGGTTGTTTGCAGGTTTTCGATTAGGTGCACTCCTGGTTTCTGACACACACACAGAGTTTACAAAGTATCTCGTCTATCATTGATTCCAGCCTCATACTTTGGGGGTCATTCTGTTACACATGATTTTGGTTATCTTGGTGATGTATTCACAATGGTGTACTCAGAATCCCAACAAAAACTTTCTCCTAAGAAGAATGGCATTTATCTCCTTCCAGAAAACATATTTTCAAAGTGAGTTCGCAGGCTTCTTATAGCTTAGGGTGTGAGAATGACCCATTCTCACAGGACACCTTCATCTAGGGTGCGAACTTCTCGCACTGTGCTCTATATATAGGGTGTGAAATTGATGTCAAGATTGGAAAAGAGAAGGAGTCTCGAGGGTTCTAGAAGGGAATCTTCTAGAGAATGAGTTGGCATTCGTATGGTTGTCATTCTACTAGTTTCTCTGATTTTATGGGATCATTCTCATCCATGTAACCATCTTAACCTCTCCTATATATTGAAAGGATTCTCATGGAAAAGGTTAAGCAAGATTAATTGAAGAATTGGTGAAGTGATTGTGTGAAGAACCCTGCTTAAACAGAAGCATGGAGACTCTAGTAGGTCTATCAAGAGGAATTGGATCTTCTTCATGCAAGTACAAAGCGAGTGTGTGTGTTGGAACCAAGAATCACCGAAAGGAAGCTTGCGACATCAAGGTGATCAGGTTGTATCTTCTACTTTCGATTAATATGATACAACGACATGTCCTTTTCCCATAAATTCATTCTTACTTTATTGTGTAATTCCTTGATCATATGCATAAGTTGATGATTGAATACATTTTTCTATCTTCACTTTGGTTGGTTTTTGTTGTCTTGGTCTTGACCTCACGAGAGCACCGAAGCGAAGCGGGAGCAACAAAGACTTAAGGAATCAAGACAAAGGTATGTTACTTGTTCCTCCTTACTAGCTAATTCAATGGTCATAACTTAGGGAAAAAGTCATGTCCTGTCCTTTTTTGTTCTAGATCTAGGTGGATCTAGGGAGATCTGTTAGTGTCTGCACCTACCTATTAGTATGATAACAATGTTCACATCTAACTGGTTATAAAAGACAACAATGAGTAATGAGTAAAATTTGAATGTTAACTAATGAGTTTTGTGTAAGAGGGAAGTTCTAGAAAAGATCCCCCCACTCATTCACCCCCCCTCTAAGTGTGGTAGGTGTGTCCAACAATTGGTATCAGAGCGGGCCTTCACTACAAGCCTTAACAATCTTGAAGGAGATCCATAGACACACAAATGGATGATGAAGTTCCAATCCTTGATGAGGAAAACTATTCTACTTGGAGAATAGATATGAGATTACATTTGAAGACAATGGGAGTGGCGATTTGGAAGGAAGCCATTGGTGGATCAGTTCCTTTGAAGAACAAGTCAAAGTTTCCATCTCAAAGGGAAGGAAAGAAGAATGATCCATTGGCTCTCAAGACCATTTTTAGTGGACTCTCAAGCCCTATCAAAGAGAGCATAGGACAATGCACTTCCACCAAGGATCTATGGCTAAAACTAGAGGAGACATATCAAAACAAGAAAGAATATGTTGAAGACCACTCCATCAAGATCATTAAAGGTAAAGAATATCCAAAAACTCTTGAATGCATTATTTCTAAATGTGATCTTGAAAACATTTCAAATGAAGACAAAGAATCAAGTGATGATGTTAGAACAAATGAAGATCTTGAAGATATTTCAAATGAAGGCGAAGAATCATGTGATAATGTTGGCAAAAAGGAAGATCTTGAAGATACTTCAAATAAAGGAAAAGAATCCTCAAAGGCCCTTGATTGCAATGATTCAAAATGTGCTGATGTTGAATTTTTCTCAAGTGAAGAAGAAGATCTAGAAACAGTTTGTGTAAAGTTTGATGGTAGTTATCCCATGGAAAGAATAGAATAAAATCTATTAGAAATTCAAAAGGAAGTTGAAGAGGGTTTATATAGATACAACAGTGATCATTTTTATACACACTATAACTATCTGTCAGATAACACAAAGAAGTTTCTTAGGAGGAATCAAAGGCACATATTGAAGTTAAAGGAAATGCTCAAAGAATAAGAAGAGAGCAATAAGACTCAATTAGAAGAAAAGGAAGAAGACATCACAAGACTAAAGAATGGAAAATAAGATATGAATGTAGATGATGAGAAAGAGTTTTGAAACTATTTTCCATCTCAAGACCCAAATTGAAGAAGCCAAATGGATAGAGGAACTATTGAAGAATCAAATAAAAGAAAAGGAAGAGTCATGTTGTAAGTTAGAAGCTAAAATTGTTGACCTTAGAAAGAAAGTGGAGAAGTCAAATAAATTCCTGAATATCTCACTAATATTGGATGAGATCTTGGAAAGTCAAAGATCACCATATGATAAATCAGGTCTTGGATACAAAAAGGAAGCTACACATGTTGAAGCAAGCACCTCAAAGAAGCATGAGGTAAGTCCATCAAAGAAGGAATACAATGTTGCAAAACAACCATCTACACAAGGCAAAGAAAATTTCAAAAGAACAAAGCAAGGAATATATCAAGAGGCTATTCTTGGGACGCTAAAGCAAAGGTATGAAAGTATTTTTCATGGGCATTGTTATTCATGTAATGGATATGGTCACAAAGCTTTTGAATGTAGATCTTATGAAAGGAGATATAATGGAAGATTTTATAACACCATGAGGTGTTGGAGATGTGATCAAGTAGGACACATTGTTGTTCACTATAACACCATTAGATGCTATAGCTGTAGTGGATTTGGACACAAATCCTGGGAGTGTTGGAACACAAGAATAAATTCCATGATGAGGACTTCAAATAGCATGGTTATAAGAAGGTATGAAGTAAGAAAGGGAGACATATTTGAAAATATGGATGCTCAAAGCTCAAGTTCTGAGGATCAGGGACATCTATAGAAGTGGGTGAAGAAGACAAAGCCACTAGAATAGAATGAAAGACTAAAGGGAAGTTCAAATGTGTCATCTACTGAGGAATATGCGAGTGACATTGGTATCAATCACGTACATATGTGGGCTGACCTTCAATAGGTTGCATACATACGTGCTCTGTTGTGCAACAGGCCACGCATATGTGGAAAATCCTTGGGAAAAAGGCAATGCACATGGGTTTCATCTTGATGTAATGATATAACTCTGTGATGCAAAGGATGACATAGTTTGTTGGAGGTTCTGACATTGTTTGTTGTAGGCTTAAATGTTCACCTTTTGGATTATGTAAAATAAAATCTCAGGTGCATGGAACTAACCTATGGTTATGGATTGATTCATTTTTGGTTGAAGAACAAAGTTGGTTATAATAGTGGAGTTATGGCACCTTGGTCATGTAATGTATCTTGATTGGAAGCTTACTTGTTGAAAAATATGATACATGCTTTTGGCATATGGATGGGATACAAATTGGGACATATAGTTGGTGAGTTGATGAGATGATCATGTTGAGGAGTCATGACTTGATCTATTATTGGTACACTTCTAGTACATTGGTAGAGGCACCTACTAGCAGTTTTATTGACACATGTTTTATGGAGGATTTAGCATACAAATATGGGATTCATCATTTTGTGGTGATGTTTGGTACACTCATATATGGCATATTCTTGTTTGGTATTACTTGATTAGCACAACAATTGGTATTTGTTTGATATATGGTTATGGTACTTGGTTCATGATGGAGATATATCATGAGTGATATGACACTTGTTTGGCATATTGGTAGATGCACATGGTTGGCATATTGGTGGATGCACATGGTTGGCATATTGGTAGATGCACATGGTTGATACATTCCATGGATGATATCTTATGGCACATTGTATGGTATTTATGTACATGGTTGATGTACATGGGTGTTGTGCATTGTGGGCACATTTTGGTACATGATGTACTTGGATGATGATTCTCTATTTTATTGTTGACATATCTTTTGTTTCATGATGTATGGTATGGCACAAGTTTTATGCATAAACAGGTCCAAGGATCATCATAAAGAGAATGGTTGATCTATGATCCGATTGAAGATAGGGGGAGTCATTCTTCTTCTAGGAGGAGATATTTATCAAATGCATACCTAGAAAAGAGACCTATATTTGAAGAAAGAGCATAGAGACATAATTCCAAGGGGAGTGATGGTCACACGGGGAGTATGAGAGATGTATATTCAGTACTACATCAAAGTGATATCCCTTGTTCAAAAGGGGAGAGATTATTCAGAGGAAGATCAAAGGAATTCAAACAGGGGGAGCAGCCCCAAGGAGAGTTCAAGCAGGGGGAGAAACTCCAAGGAGAGAAGACCATTTGTCATTGATGTCAAAGGGTGAGAGATAGTCACATTGATGTGATTGATGTTTAATGGGGAAAGATATTCATAAATGATGGGAAGAGATAGTCACATTGATATGATTGATGACTATAGATGTAGAGCATGCATTCTCTACATGTTGACATCAATGATTGGTGTTGACATCAATGTTGGTATTGCCATCAATGCCAAAGGGGGGTATTGTTGGATCATGTTGTCATTGATGCCAATGGTTTGATTGATTGATGTCAAGTGATTAAATGATTGATTGATTGATTGATAGGCTTGATTTATTGATGATTGATGAACAATGTATATGTATTGCCCTTGATGAGAATGATAGATGTCAAGTGGAAACCAATCGATGAAGATGTTATCATTGATATGATGCATAAATGAAGATAGATCAATGAGTTGTCATTGATACATGATGAAGATGGATTCTTTGATATATGATGCATAGTTTGTTTGATGTAAATATGACTCATTGTTTTCTTGTCATGGTACAAATGGATGAACTCCAAAGTGGTCCCCTTATGGTGAAATCCCTCATGGGAAGAAACTTTGCGGTTGAGTTATGGTTGAGAGAACCCATGCTTGTATGTGGAATAAAGAGAAGAATATCGGTGATTTTGTTGGTGAAACTATCCTAGATGGATAGTGCTTATAGGTTGCAGAGAATCTGAGTATGTGATGAAAAGGATAAAACCTAATAGCTCAAAAGGCATACACAGGTTGTTGTTTATATTGGATGCGTACATACGTGAGCTATAGTGAGCCAGGGCGCGTACACACACAGGCTGTACTATTGACAGGTCGCATACCTGTTACAAATTGATATATGTTGAGGATTGTTGCCTCATCTCAGTTGGTCCTGAGGCTGTAAGCTGAGTCTTCCATTATAGAGCTGGTGCTATTGTAGAGTTGTACTCTTTTCAGTTGTTGCTGAAAAACCCCAAGGATTGTAGTCCGTAATAAAAAGAAAATTGTACATACATCTTGTGTTCTTTGTGTTCCTTGTAGTGATGACTTATTGATGATCTATGTTGTTGATATATGTTCACATCTAACTGGTTATAAAAGACAACAATGAGTAATGATTAAAAGTTGAAAGTTAACTAATGATTTTTGTGTAAGAGGGAAGTTCTGGAAACTATCCCCACACTCATTCACCCCCCCCTCTAAGTGTGGTAGGTGTTTCCAACAATTTTTTCCCAAATCCGTCACACAGATCTCAAGTTATGAGCTTGTGAAGTTGAGTTGTCATGCAAGCCCATTAAAAATGTAGTTGAATGATATTTTAATTTCTGAAAACAATGTTACAACTTTCAGCACTTGAAACATATACCACCATCTTCTACTTTGAAATACCTTTCCAAGATACATAGCTTGCTACAAATGGAGGTCGGGACCTCAATATATAGCCTTTGCAAGATCGTGACTCAACCATCGTCGATCAAGTTTGATTGGTAAATGTGGACCCTTGATTTAATTTCGACCTCCTTTGTTGAATTTTGAATTTTCTTCATTATTCTTATCCCACATGTACGATACTAAAAGATTCTTAGTGGTATATAGTGTTAAGTGTAACATATACTTGACAAGAAATAAAGAAGAGAGGAGACTATGGAGCTTGGAGGATTCGACCCTTGAAAAATTGTTGAATATAATAATAATTTTTCATACCCAGTCATCAATGATGAGTCACCCAACCAAATGTTTCCACATGTCATCACTCGGTAGGCCAACAATATTCCAATAATAATTTGTCATATATCATCCAATAAAATCACGCCATGTGTCACTTTTTTTTATGCAGCCACGTGTCTCCATTAATTAGTTTCCATGTGGCACCATCCATTTAACTTCCATGTGGATGTATCTCATTGGTTAATAAAGTGTCATGTGTCACTTGGATATGTTTCTCATAGAAATTTGGATAGGAAAACTATTATTAAAATAATATGGTGGTTTGGGTTTACGTGAATGCAGAGGTAGGTGTGTCTCCATTAATTAGTTTCCATGTGGCACCTTTCATTTAACTTCAATGTGGATGTATCTCATTGGTTAATAAAGTGTCATGTGTCACTTGGATATGTTTCTCATAGAACTTTGGATAGGAAAAATATTATTAAAATAATATGGTGGTTTGGGTTTACGTGAATGTAGAGGTAGGTGAGGAAATCACCATGGTTGTTGGAAGATTGGTTGTTGTCATTGATGTCAACCCTAGTCATGGGTTTTGGACTGCCAGATTGATAAAGGTATTTGGACATGAAGGACAATGCACATGCATATAAAACACCCATGAATGGATAGTATACATCATGTTGTTTCCAGTGGTATGTGGCATGTCACGTGGATCCTCATGGTTGAGGAGAAATGAATTTTTGAAGATGACAAAGTGAATTGAAGAAGGAAGTACATGTAGGCCCTAAAGATAATTAAAGAAAAGAATTACAAAATAAGAAAGTGTCAGGTCGACCCTAATGTTAAAAGGAAGTGACATAAATGGCATAAATAAACATCATTATACATTCATTTGATACAAGTTGAATTTCAGAGGAAATAAAAAGAAAAGAAGGACGGATTTCAAGGGAGGATGAAGTCTTTTGGTGATGTGTTCTAAGGTATGTTATTTTTAGGTCATCTTACCATTTTTGCTATAACTTTTTTTCTAGCATGATTAAAAAGGTGAAATCACTATGGTATTGAGAAGACATATCAAGGTACCTTTGGTAAAAATTTCATGGAGATACACTCTGTGGAAGATAGGGTTTGTGACCAGTCCTTAAGCTAGTCAATAAACAAGTGTTTCGGGTAAAACAGTCATAACTTCTTCATACAGAATCCAAATTACATGGGACCACTTCCATTGGAAATATTACAGACTGTTTTTTCTTTTTTGTGAGTTTCAAAATTGGATGTTAAATATTGAGCGCGAGGCATGCTGTACAAGTTGGGTCTTCTGAACAGACCAGAATTGAATAAAGTCTACCATTCTTTCTATAACCTCTTTTCGGGGAGGATTCAAGGAGTGAAAATTGGAGGAGTTTCATAGAATACATTGAGTAATATTATATACAGGATCACATTACTCCAAGAATTGAAGAATTGCAGAAATTGAAGAAGTCTCGGGAAGCATTATCAGGTTCTATGTGATGATTTAATGTAAAGTTTTATTATCTCTCATATATTCTTGGGTGGAAGGAAAGGGAAAGGATGGAGAGTTCAACTCTCTCTTGATATTGGAGGATTGTATCTTCCTCTTGGAGGTTTATCCCTCCCTTTACATTTGGAAGCT
>ML780566.1:163766-186712 GCA_009831015.1 Picea engelmannii | reverse complement strand
TTGTTTATATTCTGATCATGTGTCACCGTATTTATGATGTCATGGGTTTGCATTTATATGTATTAGGTGATGTTGTTAAGTTCTTATTTGTTATTTCCTATTGCACTTCGCCGTTCATAGACGTAACGAAGGGGGTTGTTACACTTACCCCACTTGAAACTCTTACTTCTTGTTGTTATTGCATGGAGTGGTGTAGATACTACTGAAAATGAAGCTATGAACTTATGAAAGTACTATGTTGCCTCAACAAAGCTCTTGAATTCTATGCAATTTGTAGGAATTGGTCATTCCATGATGGCCTCCATCTTGGCAAGATCTATCTTGAGCTCACCTCCACTATTCACATACCCAAGATACACCAATGATTGTTGAGAAAACTCACATTTATTGAGATTGGCCAGTAGTTGGTGCTTCTTTAGGGTCTCTAACACATGCATAAGATTTGATATGTGATCCTCCCAGGTAGCACTATAAACTAGTATATCATCCAAATAGACAATAAAAAATAAATCTAAATAAGGGCATAAAACATCATGTATTAGTCTCATAAATGTAGCTAGTGCATTGAATAAACCAAATGACATAACCAATCACTCATACAAAACTTAAATTTTTTTGAAGGAAGTCTTCCAAGTATATTCTTCTTTGAATCATACCTGGTTATAAATTGATTTCAAATCCATCTTAGTGAAGTACTTGTCATGCTCCAAATGATCCAAAAGATCATCGATCCTGGGTAGAGGGTATCGATTCTTCAATTTAATTTTTTTTAATTCCTTTTAATTGATACACATTCTCAAAGTCTCATCCTTCTTGGGTACACTTAATATGGATGACCCACAAGGTGAGGTACTTGTTTGAATCACACCCTACTCCAACAACTATTGCAACTTCCTCTTTACTTCGTTTTCTTCTGAAATGAACTGTCTATACATCCCAATATTCGACAAGGAGTATTTTGGAAATAATTATATTTTGTGCTCCACTTCCCTCTTAGGTGGTATCCCTTTAGGCTCCTAGAACACTCCTATGTATGCCTATGGAAACACCTTCAATTGATGTGTTTTCTCTTTAGTACACCCTTCTAGTGATGTATTTACTTTTAATAACTCTTCACTAGAGTGATTTTCTCTTAGAAAATGTAAAACATATTTTTTTATAACTGATCAATTTGTTATCTTCATTAGAAATTACGACTGAAAGTTTTGATTTTCCTTTGTGCATGTTGATGATGAAGGATTTCTTGTCCTTGATGAGGTGATATTGGTTGTTCTCTACATGAAGATAGCATCACTCATATACATGTAGGGTATTTTAAACACTGCTCTCAATACATCTAGTGGCACTACATTCAAATCTACTTCATCTCTAAAATCGACACTTATAACAAATTTAATCTTGTACTACTTTGTTACATTGCTCTATGCATCCTTTTTTACCTAACCCAATGGATAGTGGTTAGGATGATTGTGAACCTCCAATCCAATCTTGTTAAATAATATATTGCTATGATATTAGCCTATGAACCAGATTCAAACATAGCATCTATGTTGTTATTATTGACCCGAACCTTGATGTGGAAGAGCTTGATCATATACTTATCCTCTTGGTGATGAAAGCTACTTCGATTCACCTCTTTCTACATAGATGTCCCTATGATATTTTCATCCACGTCAAACCTACTTTCAACCTAATTCCTCAAATATGTGGCTAGAAGGTTATTTTTCTTTCTGTCCTTCTTGTGGTTCTTCAGGTTTAGATCTGGATGTAGTTCCCGACACTGTTCCTCAGTGTGGCCATCAATATTACAATGGTTTCTGGGATATTTGCACTAATGCGTAGTGGATATTGTCTTCTTATCTTTTCCCCCTTTCCACTCCTTCTTCCTCTTCTTGGAATCTTCTTGGTTCTTTTTATGCTTATAACCACTCGGATACCCCTTCTTTTCACCTATGTTTTCCAGGTATTGTGCCTATAGACATGCTTCATCCAATGTCCTTCGATTAAAGAGAATCACCTACTTTTGTATATGATTGTGTAAACCCCAATACCTAAGGAGTACATATGGGATTTTGGGAGAGATACCCAACATGATGGCCATCGTTTTGAACTCAGTGGTGAAATCCTATACACTCTGCCCTTACTTCTTCCTGAAGTAATTCCAACTGACCCATTGGTCCTCTACATACCCAATATGATAGAAATGGAACTTAATGAGGGTTTTAAAATCCTCCCACTTAGTTACCAATGGATCACCTTCTAGCCTAAGTGTCTCTGTGTGACTTTCCCACCACATTAAATCATGGCCCTCGAACATATAATAGTTCAAAAATATTCATCTTCCAACATCATTTTTTATTATTATTCCAGGAGCGGGAACATATAGGTGACCAAATTTTGGTCAAAAACTAGCTCCAACTGCAGGACAGTGACCCCCTATGGGTTGTTGAGAACCCTAGAATCTTAAGACCAACTATCCTCTCCATTGGGAGATGGATTCATCTTCAAAATGAAATATTGTAATTCTTCTTATTTCATGGAGTTACCTTCAAGTTTCACTTCCTTATTATGCAAAAATGAACTGAAGAAACAAAATACATACATACATGATCTACCTACCCTAACTTACTTAAAAGAAAGGGGAAACTTAGGTATAGGAAGATTTCCAATGGAGTTATGTGAGCATCCAATTGACCTTTTAAATGGGCTCTAGCAGTAAGAAAACGATTGTGGTTTCTACCAATAAATCAAGAGCATGAAAATCAAGAGCATGCCCAAAGTATGCCACAATGGGATTGAGCAATGTATGTAGAAGACTTGTTTTTGTAGGCAGGATGGCAATATTTCTGAACCAATATTCATTATAATATACTCTTGGATTCCCCATAGTGCTATTGTCTTTGATTGGTTGAGGAGCATTCAACATAAGAATACATTCATCCTTTTCCTTATTTCCAACCACTTCCAAGGTTCTTGATTCATCAAAAATCTCAAGGTGATCTTCCTCGCCATTCTTCTCAAGATTCACTTCTTCCATCAATTCTTCTTGGTGCAAGTTCTCTTGTAACGTTTCATCATCTATTACAAGGTTGAAATATTCTTGTGTATTTGGTGGAGGCTCCTCAATTTCATTCTCAAAATTTCTACTTGAAATATCTTCATATGGAGTATATAGGAGGATGAAATTTTCTTCTTGTAATTTGGAATTTTCATCTTCAACTTCAGCAACATGACTTGACTTAAAAATTTCATTCACTCTTTGATGGATATATTCTTTATTCTCAAAAAAAAATTCCTCCACTAATTCTTCTTTATTTTGGATGAATTCTTCTTGCATATTTGGTGGAGACTTTTTAATTTCTTCCTCATATGGAGTATATGAGAAGATGTTATCATTTTCTCAGTCTTTGGAATTATTTCCTTCACTCTCAACAACAAGATTTGATTCAGAAAAGTCTTGCGGTGTTTCATGATATTCTTCATTTGAATCATTTATTTCATCCTTTTGTGTCCATGTGGGAGAGGGTGGGTGGGCATCAACATTTAAAACATCAACAAAAACATATGAATGCACCTTTGGGATAAAAAAATTTGCAAATGAATCTTCTAACACATCCCAGCTAGTAATGGAGTTAGGAATTAATGAACTATACCATTCAAGAGCATCCTCTCATAGAGTTTGTAGGAATAATATACATGTAACATTGTCTTCAGCGAGGTTGAAATCATAACATGTAACTTTAAAATTAATCAAGTGTTTCTCTGCATCTTCTGAAGCATCCCCAAACAATGTGAAAAAAACTTCAATAGGAATATTGGGCATTTGAAATTCTAATTATGGTATATTGAAAGGGGTATTATGAAATTGCCTCCTTCTTTGAGTATTTATCTCTTTTGTTGATTCCTGCAAAGCCATTGATGGTCTTGATGAAAAATATAAAGAATCATTATTACATGAATGAAACCCTTCATTTTGAATTTTTTCAATAGATTTGCCAGGGAGTTCATTCTCTTGAACCTTTCATGCTTATCGTTTCTTTTTGAAATCACAAAAAAGGTGACCCATGCTTAAAATAAGCAACAATTTTCTTGAATCTTCTTGAAACTTTGAGCCATGGATATTTATGGTTCCTCAAACATCTTGAAAATAAATCGTTCCTTGGTATGGTCGCCAAAAATGTTGATTCTTGAATCTGTTAGAATCGAAACGACAACCTCGCGAGGATATAAATCTCCCTATGCTTTTATAGAGGTGGTACTCCTCTTTTACTTCAGATTTTCGTGGGACTTTGGGTCTTTGGAATACGGGACTTTGCAGAAGTCCGTCATAGTAATCAAAGAAATATAAAACAACAATAAATAAAATGTTTTGTTTTGTTTTAAAGAAAGTTCCTGAGAAAGAAACATGAATCACACGCTTCATACATTTAAAGAAAATAGATCAGATTTTCTCACATCCATCATAGTTTAACTAAAGATTTCTGATCATATAAAAATAAAAAGAACATGGTCTGGATGCATAAGAGAACTTTAACAAAGTGAACATGGGAAGCTCAAATAAAGATAATGATAGCTCAACCTCAAATACTTTATATTCAAAACTCTGGGTTACGAAGTACAGTCGAGATTGTTCCCGAAGTACCTCTCTTGACGTTTCTAAAAAATATATAGTCTGTTACATATTCTTTGAAATTTAAAATGTGTTTGTCCTAAGGATTGGGACTGGGGCTCCCGCAGACCATAAAGAAAATAAATACAAGAAATAAGCTCACAGAAGGAATATGGTGGGTGAAAGTAGAACACCAAGACTTGGAAAGAAGAAACTGAGAAGTTATCATACTTCAGTTAAACCTTTCTAGTGAAAGAGGTGGAATAACTGGATGAAGGAACTGATAAATAAAGAAAGATATGATCAACGTAAAATTACTATGATTGTCTCTCTTGTCTTCACTTTATTTATGATGTCCTTTTGTTGTTTTCATTGACGGTTACAAGAACCTACTCAACTGTTTCTTTCATTTTTTAATAAAAGTTTTTAAATAAACTTTTAGTTTCACAATTTAATTCATTTCCCATTAAACTAGGAAGACAGTAATTTATTTTTATGAAAGTGAAAACCAAATTTTAAACCATGTAAACCACTTCTTATGTTCTCTTCATTGTCTCATATTTCCAACGATATAAATTTTTCCCAAATCCGTCACTCGGATCTCAAGATATGAGCTTGTGAAGTTGAGTTGTCACGCAGGCCCATTAAAAATGTAGCTGAATGATATTTTAATTTTTTAGAACAATGTATCAACTTTCAGCAATTTAAACCTATACCACCATCTTCTACGTCGAAATACCTTTCCAACGGTATAATGTTTTCTGCAAATGGAGGTTGGTACCTCAAAATATAGCCTTTGCAAGATCGTGACTCAACCATCGTCGATCAAGTTTGAATGGTAAATGTGGACCCTTGATTTAATTTCGACCTCCTTTGTTGAATTTCGAATTTTCTTCATTATTCTTATCCCACATGTATGATAATAAATGATTCTTAGTGGTATATAGTGTTAAGTGTAGCATACACTTGACAAGAAATATAGAAGAGAGGAGACTATGGAGATTGGAGGATTCGACCTTTGAAAAATTATTGAATATAATAATAATTTTGCATGCCCAGTCAACCATCAATATGCCCGGTCATCAATGATGAGTCACCCAACCAAATGTTGCCACATTTCATCACTCGGTAGGCCAACAATATGCCAATAAGAATCTTCCATATATCATCCAATAAAATCACTCCATGTGTCACTTTTTTGTATGCAACCACGTGTCTCCATTAATTAGTTTCCATGTGGCACCTTCCATTTAACTGCCATGTCGATGTATCTCATTGGTTAATAAAGTGTCATGTGTCACTTAGATATGCTTCTCATAAAACTTTGGATAGGAAAAATATTATTAAAATAATATGGCGGTTTGGGTTTACGTGAATGCATAGGTAGGTGACGAAATCACCGCGGACCCGCGGTAATACATAGTAAGGAATGAGTGTGAAAATTTCTAAGTGTAGAGGAAGTGGAGGGGAGAGATAAATAGTTGTAAAATATTATAAGTCTTGAGAATCGGTCGGACGAACTTGGATACAAGAGAAATGAAAAAGTTAGGAGCTTGGTACCCACGATAAATATGATGGTCATGATGTAGATCATAGATCTTTGGGTGCAAAATGGATATCGCGGAACTTGGAATGTGGTAGCTTGAACCCACGTACCCGTGAACCCATGGTAACTCATATATTTGGTTAAGTGTTGGAGAAATTACATAGTAAAGAGTAGTAAAAAGAGTTGTGTGCATTATGAAGGTGGCAGAAGTCAAAGTGCATTGTGAGGATAGCGGAGATAAAAAATACTCTTAGGAAATATCACCAACCCACGAACCTGCGGTAATCCATAGGAAATAAGACTATGTCTGGAAAGTATATAATGGATCACGTGAAATATGGAAAGAAATATGGAAAATAGTAAAAATTGAAAGAAATATATGGGAAATAAAGGAATTACATGAAATTTGGGAAAGGAAAAAAGGAAAAGGAAATAAATGGAAAAATGGGATAATGAAAATGGAAAGGAAAAATGAAAAGGGAAAATAAAGGAAAAGGGAAATGTATGTGAACGTGGAAAGGAATGAGGAAAAATGGCTAAGTGTGGAAAATGGTAAGGGGAATATGAAAGTAATTAGACAATGGGAAAAATGACTATGTATAAAATGAAAGAATGAGTAGAGGTGAAGGGAAAGGGGATGAGAGAACATGTCACTTATAACATTTTTCATATTTCTTCTTGTAATACCTCCATTGGAATTCTCGACAGAAGTATGTGTATCTTGGTCATGGAGACTCAGATTTTGATTCCGTGAAATGAATGGCGAAGCTGATATCGATGGATATGCAATGAACATATAATAGTTCAAAAATATTCATCTTTCAATATCATTTTATTATTATTATTCCAGGAGCGGGAACATATAGGTGACCCAATTTTGGTCAACAATCCTCTTGAGTCATTCCCCCATAGTGTAGCCCAAAAGGCATTGAGAAATCCAATGTCTGTATCTGAGATGATTCTCCTTGGTATCGCAAAGTGCACCGAGACCTGTTCAAACAACTTGTTTGCAGCTTCCTATCCCTTGAGGGTATTTTTACAAGGAATGATAATGCACATTTTGTTGAACCTGTCAACTGCCAGAAGTAAATATTCATGTCCCTTTTCTAAGGTTGGTAAATCACCCAAAAAATACATGGAAATTATTTCCCAAGGTCTAGTGGGTATTGATAAGGGATGGTATAGACCTTGCTTTATGTTACTAGGCTTACCGGTACAAAAACGTATACATCCTACAATATACTATGCTACATCTTATTGCATTTTGGGCCAGTACACATACCTCTGTAATTTGGAAAATGTCTTCTCAACAACAAAATGTTCGGCAACGTTAGAGGTATGAGGCTCTCTAATAACCTACAATCATTCAACTTTAGGAACACAAATCTTGTTGAGCTTGTAGAGTAAACCATTTTGGAAATGATAGTCATCCTTTCTGTCACCTTCTTTTATATGAATTTGGCTCTGTAGTTGTTGAAACACCTCCTTGGAGTCCTCATCTTCTATGTATTCCTCTTTGTATGCATCATGTGTAAGAGGCTCCATGTGCATCATAGTTCCCAAAGCTATAATATTGGATGTGGGTGGTCATGAAAGCATGTATTCCAACTATATTTTTATACCCTTCTTATACTGTATGACCAAATGAAATTGTTGTAAGAACCCCATCCATTTGTAGTTCCTTTGTGTAACTTACTGTGGGCCTGCAAATACTAGAGAAGTTGGTCATATATGTGGATGATGGTCTCCTTTCCCATCAGATAGGGCTTAGACTTTTTGATAGCTTGTAGCAAGGTATATAGATCCTTTTCCTAGTTAGGGTAGTTGAGGATTGTCCGATGAAATACTTCATAATGATAGAAGACATGCCTTCCTCCCTACATTAGGACTACTCCCATGGCATACCCAGTTAAAGTTTCCTCCACTTCGAAGGGCTTTTGTAAGTTTGGTAGTGTGAGAATTGGTGCTTGACTGATCTTTCCTTTGAGCTCATCAAAGGATTTCTATTGATTCTTACCCCACTTGAAACTCTTACTTCTTGTTTTTATTGCATGGAGTGGTGTAGATACTACTGAAAATGAAGCTATGAACTTATGAAAGTACTATGTTGCCTCAACAAATCTCCTGAATTCTATACAATTTGTAGGAATTGGCCATTCCATGATGGCCTCCATCTTGGCAGGATTTATCTTGAGCTCGCCTCCACTGATCACATACCCAAGATACACCAATGATTGATGAGAAAACTCACATTTATTGAGATTGGCCAGTAGTTGGTGCTTCTTTAGGGTCTCTAACACATGCATAAGATGTGATATGTGATCCTGCTAGGTAGCATTATAAACTAGTATATCATCCAAATAGACAATAACAAATAAATCTAGATAATGGCATAAAACATCATGTATTAGTCTCATAAATGTAGCTAGTGCATTGAATAAACCAAATGACATAACCAACCACTCATACAAAACTTAAATTTTCTTGAAGGAAGTATTCCAAGTATCTTCTTCTTTGAATCATACCTGGTGATATCTTGATTTCAAATCCATCTTAGTGAAGTACTTAGCATGCTCCAGCTGGTCCAAAAGATCATTGATCCTGGGTAGAGGGTATCGATTCTTCAATTTAATCTTTTTCAATTCCTTGTAATCGATATACATTCTCAAAGTCCCATCCTTCTTGGGTACACTTAAAATGGGTGACCCACAAGGTGAGTTACTTGGTTGAATCACACCCTACTCCAAAAACTATTGCAACTTCTTCTTTACTTCGTTTTCTTCTAGAACGAATTATCTATACATACCAATATTTGACAAGGGGGATTTTGGAAATAATTATATTTTGAGCTCCACTTCCCTCTTAGGTGGTATCCCTTTAGGCTCCTAGAACACTCTTATGTATGCCTATGGAAACACCTTAAATTGATGTGTTTTCTCTTTAGTACACCCTTCTAGTGATATCTTTATTTTTAATAACTCTTCACTAGAGTGATTTTCTCTTAGAAAATGTAAAACATATTTTTTTTTATAACTGATCAATTTGTTAGCTTGATTAGAACTTATGAGTGAAAGTTTTGATTTTCCTTTGTGCACGTTGATGATGAAGCATTTCTTGTCCTTGATGAGGTGATATTGGTTGTCTCTCTCCATGAAGATAGCATCAGTCATATACATGGAGGGGATTTTAAACACTGCTCCACATACATCCAGTGGCAGTACATTCAAATCTACTTCATCTCTAAAATCGACACTTATAACAAATTTAATCTTGCACTTCTTTTTTACCTTAATCTCTGCATCATTTTTTACCCAACCCAATGGATAGTGGCTAGGATTATTTTGAACCTCCAATCCAAGATTGTTAAATAATATACTACTATGATATTAGCATGTGAACTAGATTCAAACATAGCATCTATGTTGGTATTATTGATCTGAACCTTGCTATGGAAGAGCTTGATCACCAACTTCTCCTCTTGGTGATGAAAGCTACTATGATTCACCTCATTCTACACAGATGTGCCTATGATATATTAATCCACGTCAAACCTACTTTCAAACGGATTTATCAAATATGTGGCTAGAAGGTTATTTTTCTTTCCATCCTTCTTATGGTTCTTCAGGGTTAGCTCTGGATGTAGTTTCCAACACTTTTCCACAGTGTGGCCATCAATATTGCAATGGTTGCTAGGATATTTTCACTAATGTGTAGTGGCTATTGTCTTCTTATATTTTCCCCCTTTCTACTCCTTCTTCCTCTCCTTGGAATCTTCTTGGTGCTCTTTCTGCTTATTATCACTTCGATGCCCCTTCTTTTCACCTATGTTTTCCAAGTATTGTGCCTATACACACACTTCATCCAATGTCCTTGGATTAAAGAGAATCACCTACTTTTGTAGATGATTGTGTAAACCCCAATACCTAAGGAGTACATATAGGCTTTTGGGAGAGATACCCAACATGATGGGCATCTTTTTTAACTCAATGGTGTACTCCTATACACTCTACCCTTGCTTCTTCCTGAAGTAATTCCAACTGACCCATTGGTCCTCTACATACCCAATATGATAGAAATGGAACTTAATAAGGGTTTTGAAATCCTCTCACTTAGTTACCAATGGATTACCTTCTAGCCTAAGTGTCTCTGTATGACTTTCCCACTAGGTTAAATCATGGCCCTTGAAATTTTATATGGAAAATTATATCTTTTTCTCCTCATTTATATGGTGAGCATTGAAATAAACTTATAGTTGTCGCAACCAATGATTATGTTTTAATTCATTGATATCACATGGTATGGCTTTATGTCCACTTTTTATTCTGTCTTGAATAGGGACTGTGAAGGGTTTATGGTATTGGAACTCGATTTCTCCTTCTTGTGTTATTTATGTGATTCCTTTTCTAGGTCTTTGATATCCCATGTTATCCTTTCTGATCCTATCTTTGAGTTCAAGCCTTTTAATTCTACGAAAAAATCGATATTTCTTTCTAGAGCTAGCATGAGGAGGGGCATCTTGTGAGATATGTTAGTTAATTTCTCTGTCATCCTTACAAGTATCTCATATTCTGTATCTCGAAGGTTGTTATGAAAAAACTCATCATCCACGGATAGCGTTATATGACATTCTTAAACTAATTCCTGGATACTTGCAACTTCCAAAAATACCCAAAAGAAAACATGCTCTGATACAAATATGATTTGTAAACTGTTGTGGATATTCCACTGGAACAATTTGTCACAATAGATCTGATAAATAAAACTAAAATCTACACTATGAAGGTTAAATTCCTTTAGATTCGAGAATCTTTAGTTACTGAGTTTCTTCTTATGCATGAAAAAGATAAAATGTGGAAAATAGAGAACAATAAAATACAATCACACACCATTCAAAAAATAACACAAATATTTTATTTGGGAAACCCTTACGAGAAAACCCAAGTAGAAGGTGAGGTTGCTCTTCTCTCTTTTCTCTGGTATGGAAATAAGGCAAGTAAAAAGGAAAAGGCACTCTCTATAGAGTTATCTAAGAAATGTGGCATGTTAGGGTGCTGCAGAACACTAACCCCCTTTGTTATGACCTCTAATTTCCCACTCCTAGTTGTTCTACTTTGCTATGGAAAAAAATAAAATAGCGTAGAATGAAACCCCTTGTTTTTCTAGTGTCTCGGTATTTAACATAGACCTCTAGCCACATAGGGCTAGGTTTTAACTTCCTCAACACTCAATTGTGATAGGGTTTTTGAACTTCTAGAATATTCTTGAAAGTACATATGTGGCTAGCCCCATATGCATGAGTAATGGGGGATGACATGGCATCCTCTCATACCATGGTGGTAAACATGGTAGGCCAACTTGTTGGAGGCATAAATTTTCCATACTAGCTTTGATTCAGTTTGACTCATAGTTGGAAACATCTTTGGGTGTAGAACACCATTAAATATGTGGGCGCAATTTCTAGACACTAGAACCCCAGAAATGTCATTTAATTCTTCAAAATTCCCCTAGAAGGTTCCGAACCCCGATTTTCTGAACTGGGACCTACCACTAAAATGGCCCTGCAAGTTGATTCCTCCCTTTTTTCACTTTGAAGGCATCAATATAGATGAAAAATAATATAATGATCCAATATAGATCAGTGAGTGTAATATCCCTTCGTCCTTGGGAGGGTTATTTTTATTTCTTTGGACTTCCCTTCTCTCTCTACTAGTAAATAAGTGTGCAATAAATCTTCATGAGAAGAGGCCAATACAATAGCTTGTGGGTATGGATGAAAAAAATGATAGCTTGAGAATGTAGCTCTCATGTATCATTTAGGAAACATAATTTTTCATAATCTAAGGATTAGCCACACAAACTTGCATAAATCACACAAACCCCACACTATAAATTCATTTAAATATATTAGAAACCCACTTTATATTATTTTTGGTGCTCTGCTAAAGACGGTACATTATTTCCATGGAATCACTCTAATAAATTATTTCCATGGAATAACACTCTAATATTTTATATTGATGAATCTTCCACTAATCACCCATATATCTCTATGAATTATTTTTAGGTAATTATATTTATCTAGGAGATGATAAAGGTCATAAAAGGGGCTACTAATCACCTTCCGATGATTGACTCCTAAAAAACACATAATCCAATGTAATGTCAATAGTTAGCACAAGGAGAACAAGGGCCCTAAGTGCATAGAAAATACCACATATGAAAACCCATGAGATTAAGAGGAAATGGCAAGTGGCTTCTTTGAACACACTAATGAACCTATTAACTATGAGGAACACCTCAATTTCCAGAATGGATCCACCTAGTCTTGGTAGTTATGACCTCTCATAATTAAATATTGGATAAGCCCAAATCAATTCCACATATGAAAGTAGTTATTGAACCTTGGCATGTAAATTTCATGTTCTCGGGCCTTCATCAACGACTTAAAGCCACATTGGTTTGTTAGTGCAGTTAACTCTATGGGAAAATTAGGTGGGTTACTCATGGCTTGGGATCCTGTATTATTTGAACTGGAGCCTTTCTTATGTTGTGGCGGTATTTTGTTGACATGTACTTGTTGTGCTAACAAGTGACAGGTCAACCTCCTCATTGTATATGGACCTTGTACCAATAGGATTACCTTCTGGTCTAAAGTATCAGCAACAGGTCTACTGGCTAAACCTAATATTATTGTGGTGGGGGATTTCAATTTCACTCTATCACCAACTGATATCTAGGGAGACACAACTTTACCTGATGCAATGACTATACAATTCAAAGACATCTTCCAACAAAACAACTGGGTGGATTTATTACTAGTCGTGGTGGTTCCCACATGGAGAAATGGCAGGACTGGTTCAGAGAGAATTTTGAAGCAACTGGACCGTTTCTTTTTATCTGGTAATCTTCTTCAGCATTCAAATAGATATAGAACCTGGGTCATGTACCCTTTCATATCGGATCATGCTCCCATCTTACTACAGCTGGATTCTTACTCTCACTATTCAACATATCCATATAAGTTTAATCTGTGTTGGTTGGGGAACCCTGATTTTGAGCGCTGGGTCATGGAGGTATGGACTGCTCAATCCTATCATCATGAGGTGGACGTTCAAGACGTCTTGCATGTAAATTAAAAGACTTAAAAAATAAAGTTAAAAGTTGAGCCTGACTTCAGATTACTAAGACTACACATCGACTCTCACAGCTGGAACTCAACATACAAACATTGATTTGGGATAACTCTGCGGGAAGGGGATATGGAACCTCATATTTGGAACAAAATATCAAGAATATTGATACAGAATGGAACAAACTTCTATTGATCGAGGAATCACACTGGTGTCAAAATAGAAGAGCCATTTGGATCACTTGTGGAGACTGAAATACAAAGTATTTTCATCAATTTGCAAGTCACAGGAGGAATCATAAGCATATTTGGGAGCTACAATCCAACATGATAGATACAATCACTAGACAGGACAAACTCTTAGATGCGGCCTTCAATTATTTTATAAATGGTTATTGCGATCAGGGTCTTACAAACTACATGGACCAAGCATCCATTATCGATCTCTTCCCTAAGATCATCTATGATCGGGAGGTAGATCAAATGTATGCAGCTTGTACAAAAGAAGAGATTTGGAAGGCTCTCAATACATTCAAAATGAATAAAATTCCAGGCCTTGATAGTTGGAGAGTCGAATTTTATCTACACTTCTTTGATCTGGTTAGTGATGATCTCTGGGAATTGGTAGAAAATACCAGACTTAGAGGGACAGTCAATCAGGCTATAAAAGCTACTTTCCTTACCCTGATTCCCAAAACAAATCATCCTACCTCCTTTAGCAATTTCAGGCCTATTTCATTGTGTAACCTCCGCTACAAGCTAGTCACTAAACTATTGGTCGGTAGGATTAAACCTTTCTTGTCTTGTCTTATCTCAGGTGAACAGTTGGGCTTCATCAAAGGATGCCAAATATTGGATGCGATTGGATCGGCACAGGAAGTATTACACATCATAAAACAAAAAAATATCCAAGCTCTGATCTTAAAATTAGATCTCAAAAAATCTTTTGATTGTATCAATTGGGACTTTCTTAGGTTGATACCGTTACAATCTGGTTTTGGACTACCATTTACTAGATAGATCATGGTCTGCATTTCTAGTGCGACTATTGATGTTCTATTTAATGGGGAAGCCACACATTTATTTTCAAATGAGAGAGGTCTGCGGAAAGGATGCCCACTTTCCCCACTCTTATTTATATTGGTATTGGAAGGATTTAGCATTCTTCTTAAGTCGAGTCAGCTTGCGGGGAAAATTATTGGTATTAAGGTTTCAAGACTGGTAAAGATACTGCATATATTATTTGTGGATGATATTCTCATCACGACCAGAGATGACCCTCAAGAAAGGTGGGAAATCAATATTATTCTAAACTACTTATGTCGTGCATCAAGGCTTTAGATAAATGTGACAAAATATGCCTTTCATCACTCAGGACTATCGTAGGTAGACATTGAGTCATATAGGAACATATTCTCATTCTTCTTTCTTGAGATCTCATAGGGATTGAGATATATGGGCTATTTTCTTAAGTTGGAATGTTATAAAGTGACTGATTGGCACTGGATTCTTAAAAAAATTGAGAATAGAATTTCCCATTGGTGCAATAGATGGATCACTATGGGGGGATATTCATACTTATTAGATCAGTCCTGGAAAGTCAAGTTGTCTATTGGATGGCTTTGGATACCATCCCAGGATCTATATTAAAAAATATCTGATAGTTGATGTCCTCCTTTCTTTGGACGGGTGGTAGCTCTAAACAAAACCTTCATCTATGCTATTGGGATCACATTGCAAAACCAAAAGCGGTAGGTGGTTGGGGACTCCGCAATATTTTCCAATTCAAACAAGCTCTGGCAAAAAAATCTCTATGGGGAGTATTGACTCAAGACGAGATTTGGCATCGTGTTATTTATGGGAAATACATCACCCCTCTATCACTCACGAGCTGGCTCAGACACCTAGTTAATTGTCCCACAAATGCCTCTCTGATCTAGAGATCTTTCCTAAAGAATCTAAATATTATACAACACTAGATTTCTTAGAAAAGAGGATGAATCCATTCTATACACATCGACAGGGATGTTATTCTGGGACTCGGGTCCACTGCTTTTCTCACTCCTGGACTGCTGAATTATTTATGGGAAAAACAAGTTTTCTTTCTATTCCAATCCATGGACACCACTGAACACGGGGTTATTTTCACTAAATGGAAAAATAACATTGACTTGGGTCTATCGAGCGATATGGCTCTGGAATAACAGTACTATTGCTCAACACTTCTTGGTATGGGGATACATCTTAGCATACAGGAAGACTTATTACATTGGATTGGAGGTGGTCGATATAGAAATATGACTATGAAGAATTTATATAATGCTATATCATCCACAATTTGGAACCAGAGGTGTATAGGTTGGAGGAGATATATATGGTGTTGGCCTCTTCCCTTGAAAAATATAGTATTCATTTGGCTAGTTGAAAGTGAAAATATATTGACCTGGGACAATCTTCTTCGTCAGGGCTAGGAGGGACCCAATATGTGTTCTCTATGTCGCAAAAGCTCTGAATCTATCTCCCATCTATTTTTAGATTGTCAATTTACTAAAATTGTTTGGCATATGCTTACTCTCTCCCGAAAACTCTAGACTACATGGACGGGCTCCACATTACATGATTGTTTGGAGAACTGGTCAATGGAGGAATTCGGGTTATCACAGCTCCCTGCGCTGGTCTGCTGGTATATTTGGTTGGGTCACAACAATGTGATCTTTGAAAACACGACTTTCTCCATTAAATATGTTTTCTTCGGGATATTAGGTGATTTGGAGATTATTAGGGATAGGAGGACACTTACTCCTTGATTCCTCCAGCCTACTTTTACACCTGGGATGGACCATTGTCTGGTTTGATGGCGCTTCTCAAAATGAGGGACTTCACTCTGGTGTTGGCGGACTGATTAAAAGGCTGGATCATTCAAAGATTACTTGGACATTTAACTGTGGAGTTGGTTCCAATACCAAAGATGAACTCCTTGGCGTGTGGGCTACCCTTCGGTTGGCTACTAGACACAATATATTGGAACAACAAGTGTTGGGGGACTCAAATATCATCCTTGATTGGTTAAACAACAAGGGTCATCTTCAAGTCATTGCACTTGAATGTTGGAAAGACATGATTACTGATCTCATCCAGGCCTTGACTCAGATCAACTTCTCACATTTTTATAGAGAAACAAATGTGGAGGCAGATACGCTGTCCAAAAAAGATCTATCAAGACTGACTGGTATTTTGACTTATTAGCATTGGACAGAAGGACATGAGGATCCCCCTCAGTGTATCACACTTTTTTAGTCTTGAACATTAGCCCTAGACCGGATGCTTTATTGCTCATATTTTGCATGAAATATTAGACCGACTGTCTATTAGCTGGAATGGATGTGGAATGAAAAAGATATAGGAATATCTTTTAGTTGTGGTTATGGAAACAGTTAGATATAGATGGAACAGTACATATCTTTTTTTGTAAAAGCACTGAACTATTTTTTTTTTTGTTACAAAACCGTATTATAATACATGAGAATTTTTTAAATGTAAATTGCATGTGATTGTGTTTATCTAGAATAAATATATGTGTCTTATTGCATGTGATTGTGTTTTTTGGCACTAGGTATTTTCATTTTGAATTTAAAATCATTAATTAATTTTACAAAAGAAATAAACATATAAGAACAAGTTCCACTAAAACATAATTTGGAGTTCTTTTGATGAATCACTTTGACTATAGAATTATCCGATTATAAATCATATTATTACACGACATACTTGATAAAATTATCCATAAATCCACATCTTTAACTTTTAAAGAAAGAGTTATTACTAAGGGATTTTCAATAAGGATGTGACTATACCTGATGGTTGTGAATATGTCTAAAGATAAAATTTTGTTGAAAAAAAAATGTGTATAGATTAATTTAAAATAATTTCCATTGGATCCTTTCAACTAAAGTAAAAAATATGGAAGTTGAATGGAAGTGAGATCTTAAATGATATTTGTTACCATTTAAATAGCCACTTCGAAATCATTATATTTATTCTGAAGTTGAAGAAAAATATTATCATACTTTTAATTGATGTCTTTTTATTAAAAAAATGATAAAATGGAATATCGAAAAAAATACAAAGAAGGGATTACTCAGATTACGTTGCCTTACATAACATGAACAATATATAAATTCACAATAACCATATGAAAGGATGGCATTCTAGTTACTCCCAAACAATTCCTCGAAATTAAGAAAAATATTTTTTAAACACTCTATCTTAATTAAGAACTCTTTCAATTCTAAGCATTAAATATATGTTAATATTTCTAAAATAATTATTATGAAAAATAGTAAACGAACAACATTACTAAAGGAAAAAAAAAAAAAAAAGTCATGAAGTTAGCATAAACATCTATAAAAACATGAATAATATAAACATGAATGAAGGAACAATTATTGCCTAGATCATTTTATTTTCATGTATACACCAATTAGGGTTTAGTCATTCTTTTTCTATGCATTCACTCTCTTAGACAATATATTAATTTTGTCAATTTGGTGAACATTTTTGTGATGGATTTTTATCCATTTATGTTCTAGTTTTTTTTAATTTGAGCTTATAATGAGTATGTGGTTGTAAAGATTTTGAGTCCCGTAGTTGATTTAGTCTTGCACCTTGAATAATATTGGGTTTACCTTGGGTACCATCCTTGAAATGAGGAGAAATGCTAGGGGTTTTCCCCTAAAATAAATATTAGTTGAAAAAAATTAATTCATCCAAGGGTGTCAAGTCCATTAGTTTCCATGCAAGATGACCTAAATTGTGGAGTAGACATGGAAATTCGCTGATTTATCTTTTTTACTATGCATACCGGTATGCATTTGTAGTTACGTAGTCAATCACAATATGATATAGACATAAAGTGATCAAATTATTCATATTCTCCTCGATACTAACAACTATATCGATCCCTAGCTTAACACTTGATTGGTCCATGATATTTATTTAAAGAGAATGAAGGGTCATTTGTTGAAGATAGATTGTGAGAAACTCTTATGTACAAATTTCTAGTTTACATTAATATATTTCCTCAATAATCTACATTGTCTAAGGTCATGAACTATTTCCCTCTTTGAGGGTCTTAACCATGTAAAATAATTGATGCATTGGTCATTGATTTGATTGTGTGAGAAGTTAGTTAAGGTATTCATCCTATGTGGCAATATCCTTTTCGGTTGAACATGGTATTAGAGCTAGTATGGAGACTGACTTCTATTGTTGATCGAGATCTTCAACCAGTGTTGTTGCATGCACCAAAATATTTTTGGGTTATTCTATTTTGTGCATTTTTAGGCTAATGGGTTGTTCCATTGTGTATGAAGTGTTTCTTTCAATTAGAAACACTTTTCTTTTCACCTGAAAAAGGTTTTTGTTTTCTTAAGATACGGTCTTCTTTGTGAGATCTATCTTAGTAATAAAGTTTGATCACACCTTTTAATTTTGTTCTTGAGTTAATATTTCATTTTTACTATTTATATTCCCAATTTTCTACTCTCTTTCCCCTATGTATGCTCTTTGTTGTGTGTCATGTGCAATCTTGGCAAATTAGAAATAGAGAGGATAGTGTTTTGTTTTGTAAGTATGTTCTTTACTCTGCACTTTATGTGATCTCAGCAAATAAAAAACATAGAGAAAAATTGCATTTTCTAACCAAGTTAATTGATATCAAACCCTTGTATTGTTAAGTTGCATTTTTTAGTTTGTTTCAAAATTCCACTTGTTTTTGTGTGTAGTCATGTTGAATTTTTTTCAAACAAAAACAAGGTTTTTGGGGGTATGCATGCACTTCAAGTCAAAGAGTTAAAAAAATATTTTTTCAATTAATTTTTGCATGAAACTTAAGTAAAATTCCCATCTCTAGTGATGTATGGTTTTACCTTCAAGGAAGTAATGATCCAGATGAATCCTAGGGTAAGATAGAACATGTATTTGGTTAACAACATGTATTCTATTGAAGAGCTGGACTCTAAAACCGTTCTTCGTATACCTTGTATACCCATCGTAGATGATTACGTTGGCTGCGTATTTTTGGATGAGATAGATTATAATGTTTAAGTTGTGAATTACTTAGTATATGTCCATAGATTAGTACTCTGCCACGTTTCAACTTCTAAATTTATAACCTGATTATTACACAATTTGAAATTAAACCTTAGCATAATTGAAACTATATCGTTTAACCTTAAATGTGACAAATTCTAATTCATACGATTAGTTAATAATATAAAAAATGATTATTATTACTTGGGTGATGATAATGTTGATACTAATCTTGATCTAATGGTTGCCACTTAATCGTGTGTAGTTAAATACATTTAATAATAATACATAATTATTATGAACCCTACGAGCACCTTAATGTGATTGAAGCATTAAAATGATATAGTTGAATGTATTTTGGAATAAGGATAATGATTTTATCGTCTATAATAAGAGATTAGGTAGATTCAAAGTCTTCCACAAAAGAAGTTATAATGAGAAACAAAGGTGAATTGAATACATTGACTTGACTTTAGTAAATTATATTAATGGTGGTAATTATTGAAAATCACTTGATAAATTTATATACTTAAAATCTTTAAGAGGAAGTAAGTTTTTTCTAAATTTAAGAACATTAAAATGTTGCTTTTTTAAGAAGAAGTAAGTTTTGTCTAGATTTAAGAACATTAAAAGGTTGCTCAAATCACTTTAAGAGAAAAACTTGTCTACAAGATGAATAATAAATATTTAAAAGGGGTCAAATTCAATTTAAGTAGATCTTGAACTATTAAAAGAAAACTTACTCGCGTAAGAGAATTGTCTTAGATATTTTTCTTTATAGTATGGGCAACATACATTGTCACATTTAGTTTAAGAACAACGAGATGTTTTTTTAATAGAGTTGTTAGTATGATTACCACCTATCCTTATTTTTATTTATGTAATCATCATACCATAAATTAGTCACCTTATTGGCTTTCATCTTTAAATAAACTATGATTGTAATGGTTGCTTACATTGTGTAATGATACAGAGTGGTTGTCACATTAATGATGTGTTTTTGTGTGAGATTTATACTTGGCTAATGATTCAGAATCGGATCCAGGAGCCTGACAGGGCTAAAAAAGGCTCAAAAATGAAAGTGCTCAGAATCCAATGAAACCAGTGCCATTGCGTCTGTCTCGTCTTCCTGATTCCGGCCATATATTTACTTCGTCAAACGGGCTTCGTATGAGAAAGATATCGCATTCTGTTCGAAAACCCAAATAGGCAAAAAAAGTGGGTGATTGTATAGTCCGTACAGTGCCACATAGCAGGCTGACTATACAGGCCGTACAACTGACATGGAAGCTTTTGGTGACAACACGTGGCAGGTGATGGAGCATACGACAGGTACAGTTGGACCAGTCAGAGGGTGACACGTGTCACCACTGTAAGGGTGACACGTGGCACAGGCTGACGTGGCATGGATGATGTCAGCAGGCTGACTGGGTAGGTACGGTGATAGGTGGCAGGGTACGTGGTAGATACATGGACCATCCGGCGCTCGACAAGTGGCAGTGTCTGATTGGTTGGAGAGGTGCCACGTGGCCCAGTCGTGGGCTACCACGTGGCACCCTGTGGTTGGCTCTCAAGTTGTGTAAAATTTTGGGGTCTCCACTGGAGTCGAACCCCCGACCTCTTCCACACTATGGACTGGCAGGACTGGGCTAACCACCCACTCCACTAGTGTTTCTTATTAGTTATATGGAAAAAAATGTATTTGAGTTTGGTTAAAGCTTTAATTAGAGGTGGAAAGGGTTGGGGCTTAGCCCCAACCCATGGTTTCGACCTTGGTCTATTCACATGCCATAGAACCAAACGATAGAGCGCAGGGCATGGGTCACAATAGAGGTCATCCCTCAGATCTCGGGCAGATCCCACAGGACCAGGAGTGCATCCACCAAAAGGGGGTTAAGTTGTTAGCCAGTGGCCTTATCCACGCGCCACAAAACCAGGAGCCAACCCGAACCGGGGGGCTAGCGCATAACGGATGGAGCGCCTGGCCACATGGTCGTCCACCATATGACCAAGGGTGCACAAAGCTTGGGGGCTGCGCCCATATTTTTATGTAAAGTGGGTTTTTTGTTATATAGTTCTGATTTTTAATTGATTTTGCTTGTAACTAATGGATTTTATCAATTTTTGGGAGATATTGGGCATTTTTGGAGGCCAAATTTTGGGAGGAAGTTGGGGATGGATAACCAACTTTAGATCTATAAAAACCAGGCCTGTTTGAGGCCATGAAGGATAGTCAGAGCAGAGTTATGCTGAAGGGAAGCCAAGCCAAAGCCATTTTTATGCAGAGAAGCTATTAAGGAGCAGACACTTGTGGGTCATTTCTGGGAGCTCCGAACATCCGTTTTGCGTGCCATTTTCTTTGTTGGGTTCTAGAGATCTGGAAGAACATGACCAGATTAGTCTTGTAGCCAATTAGAATTGTTGCGATGTACTTTTGAGCTTTTGAACAGAAATAAAGAAGCCTCCCCCACAGAGACAAAGGCCCGGAGACGTAGGCAACGTTGTGCCGAACTCCGTTATCAATCCTCTTGTTATGGTTTTCTATTTTATTACTTCATTTCAGATCTGCCTATATGTATATGGCTGTCATAATTCCTCTCTTTTCCTCATTATTTCATTAATCTTTTTAAAAGGGTTAATTAACACATGCAATTAAAAACTCAACCACAATCATTAAAAGATCTCTATGGATCAAGTGGTATCAGAGCTAGTTGATGTTTGGATTTGAGTTTTGCATGTTAACCATGGAAAAGCTATAGCGTGGTGAAGGCGAGCTTGTTGCAGAGAATCCATTAATTGGATTGAGAAAGAGAGCTTCTCATAGCGAGAAGATGGCATTGGAAGAAGGGCTTTCTCAGGATGAGAAAGAGTTACGGAAAACTTTCCTTTCTATGTCGGAGATGGTGAAAGTTTTGTACGAGGATTACTTGGAACGAAAGAGACCAGTTTTGGGTGAATCTTCAAAGGGCAAAAGTGAAGAGGAAGAGGATCATCCTCAAATTCCTCCTTCACCTCCATCATCACCTCCTTCTTCTTCAAGTTCAAGTTCTAAATCTAATGGAAAGAAACATGTTTATAAGCATAAGAATGAAATGTCATTGTTAAAACTTGATGTTAAATTTGAGTTGCCCATATATGATGGTGAAGTAAATGCAAAAAAACTTGACAATTGGACCAGGCAGATGGAGGTTTACTGCAGTGTGCAACAGATCAAAGATGAGGCCACACAAATCAAGTTGGCATCTTTGAGACTTGCAGGTACAACTCTCATCTGGTGGCAAAGCAAGTTGCAAAAGGAAACGCAACAAGTGGGTAATGTATTTCCATCATGGAGGAGTTTCATTTCTGCACTTAGGAAACAATTATGTCCTTTGGGTTATAAAGAAAAAGCATTAATTGAATGGCAATCTTTAAAACTAAGAAAAGGAAAAACAGTGCAAGAATACACCGATGGATTTCGAAAAATGGCATTAATGTTAGATATCCCTTTACAAACATAAGAAACTCTTATGAAGTATATAGGAGGTTTACCTGCGCATATTAGAAACATTGTTTTCATGTTTGGACCCACT
>ML780566.1:151149-163448 GCA_009831015.1 Picea engelmannii | reverse complement strand
GCGACACACTAAGATAGACACATTAATCGACAGTGGATCTCAATCTAATCTAATCTCAGAAGAATTGGTTAAGCAATTAGGGTTAAAAACACAACTACATCATAAGCCTTACACACTTAAATGGATAAGCAATCATCATCAAACGCACATAACAAAGCAGTGCACAATCAAATTTGCAATTTCATCTAAGTTTGTGGACGAAGTAACATGTGATGTAGTGCTATTAAGAGAATGTGGAATGGTCTTAGGTAGTCCAACTTATATGATTGTAAGGCAATCTTCTACACGACAAAGAATCAATATCAATTAACCAAAGTAGGTCAAGATTATGTGGTTCATGCTCATCATGTTAAAGCAAATAAAACACTTCAAACAATGGAACAATTAAAGAAGGAAGTGCAAGCAAGCAACAAACCAATAATTGTTTCAAATGAAGTAATCGATCTTAACCAAGAACAAGAAATGATTGTTGAATGGAAAATCAATCATAAGTTGCTTCAAGATAAGCTCATGTCGTGCAAATATTACAAGTATATTAGCTCATTTGCAGTCGTCTTTTTGATACTATCATTAGTAATGTTGTCTACATGGATGATAGTGGCTTCAGTAAGATGTAACGGGGTTCAAATGGCTAACAATATACTGTCAGTTGTCATGATTGTGTTACAGTTGATCTTGATGAGACAGGTGCACAGGACAGAGTTTAGAGACAGAGGACAAGTCGGGTGGCCTGTCCCGAGCTTGTTGACTGGTCAGTAACCTTTTGGGGACCAAAAGGTCTTTTAGTGGGGAGGTGTGATCCAGAATCGGATCTAGGAGCTTGACAGGGCTAAAAAAGGCTCAAAAATGAAAGTGCTCAGAATCCGACGAAACCAGTGCCATTGCGTCCATCTTGTCTTCCTGATTCCGGCCATATATTTACTTCGTCAAACGGGATTCTTATGCGAAAGATATCGAATTCTGTTCGAAAACCCAAACAGGCAAAAAAAGTGGGTGACTATACAATGCCACGTGGCAGGCTGACTGTACAGGCCGTACAGTCATACAACTGACATGCTAGCTTCTGGTGACGACATGTGGCAAGTGATGGAGCATAAGACATGCACAGTTGGACCAGTCAGAGGGTGACACATGTCACCACTGTAAGGGTGATACATGGCACAGGCTGACGTGGCATGGATGACGTCAGCAGGCTGACTGGGAAAGTACGATGACAGGTGGTAGGGTACGTGGCAGATACATGGACCATTCGACGCTCGACAATTGGTAGTGTTTGATTGGTTAGAGAGGTGCCACGTGGCCCAGTTGTGGGCTGCCACGTGGCACCCTGTGGTTGGTCTCGGGTTGTGTAAAATTTTGGGGTCTCCACCGGAGTCGAACCCCCGACCTCTTCTGCGCTATCGACTGGCAGGACCAGGCTAACCACCCGCTCCACTAGTGTTGCTTATTAGTTATATGGCAAAAAATGTATTTGAGTTTGGTTAAAGCTTTAATTGGAGGCGGAAAGGGCTGGGGCTTAGCCCCAACCCATGGTTTTGACCGTGGTCTATTCACATGCCATAGAACCAAACGATAGAGCACGGGGCAGGGGTCACAATAGAGGTTAGCCCTCAGATCTCGGGCAGATCCCACAGGACCAGGAGCGCATCCACCAAAAGGGGGTTAAGTTGTTAGCCCGTGGCCTTATCCACGCGCCATAGAACTAGGAGCGAGCCCGGACCGATGGGCTAGCGCATAACAGATGGAGCGCCTAGCCACATGGTCGTACACCATATGACCAAGGGTGCGCAAATCTTGGGGATGCGCCCATATTTTTATGTAAAGTGGGTTTTTTGTTATATAGTTCTGATTTTTAATTGATTTTGCCTGTAACTAATGGATTCTATCCATTTTTGGGAGATATTGGGCATTTTTGGAGGCCAAATTTTGGGAGGAAGTTGGGGATGGATAACCAACTTCAGATCTATAAAAACCAGGCCTGTTTGAGGCCATGAAGGACAGTCAGAGCAGAGTTATGCTGAAGGGAAGCCAAGCCAAAGCCATTTTTATGCAGGGAAGCTATTGAGGAGCAGACGCTTGCGGGTCATTTATGGGAGCTCCGGACATCCGTTTTGCATGTCGTTTTCTTTGCTGGGTTCTAGAGATCTGGAAGAACATGACCAGATCAGTCTTGTAGCCAATTGGCATTTCTATGATGTACTTTTGAGCTTTTGAACATAAATAAAGAAGCCTCCCCCATAGAGACAAAGGCCCGGAGACATAGGCAACGTTGTGCTGAACTCCGCTATCAATCCTCTTGTTATGGTTTGTTGTTTTATTACTTCATTTTAGATCTACATATATGTATATGGTAGTTATAATTCCTCTACTTTCCTCATTCTTTCATTAAGCTTCTTAAAAGGGTTAGTTAACACATGCAATTAAAAACTCAACCATAGTCATTAAAAGATCTTGACGGATCAGGTAATATCTTTACTTGTTGAGCTTACAAAGTGGATTATAACACTAACATGTATATGGTGATAGAAATTCTTTGTAATGGAATGAAACCAAATAATTGAGTAGTTTCTTATGATGTGAAATTTGAATGAGGAATTGACGTTTTATGTACTACTATAATGGGTCATTGAATGAATTCAATTGTGTTATGATTAAGTTCTTTACCGTTAAATTAGTCTAGATTCTAGGTTAGAGTTGGTTATGGGAGTAGATACCTTCATATTCCTTAGAACAGTCGTTAGTCATGAGACCTTAAATAGTCAAAATCAATCAGACGAATCCTAGACTTGAGCGTTGATCATGTGTCTTTGAGGTCCTAACCTTGTAGGGTAGGTTTGCGGGTAGACATCTTTTGTACCTTATGTGATATGGTTGATCTACGAATAACAATGATGTTGTATCTGATTCAAGTTGTGTAGTGATATAGATGAGAATAGGATGTGTAATATTGATGTATGTTATTTTCGCTTAACACTTGTCCTAATTGTTGTTTCAAAATAAAATAAAATAAAATAAAATCCATTGTACTCACTTACATTTATGTCTTAACGAAGGGGACATCACAATTCCAATATGTACGACGTATCAGGCATCATAAATAGATAGAGTTTTTTTTAACGAGATTGTGAGATTGTATGGTGTACCAAGAAAGATAATATATGATCGAGGATTGGTATTCACTGGATGATTTTGGACTGGTTTCCAAGAGGCTTTGGGAACGCAGTTGAATTTTAGTACAACATATCACCCCAAAACAGATGGGAAAATGGAAAGAACGAATCAAATTTTAAAGGATATGCTTTGAATGTATGTGATGGATCAACAAAAGAATTGGGAAGAATTATTTCCATTGGTAGAGTTTGCATACAACAACAGTTATCAGGGTATGATAAAGATGGCACCTTTTGATTTTTTATATGGATGACTGTGTATGACACCTTTGAGTTGGGATCAACTAGAGGACAGGGTCCTGGTGGGACCAGAAGTAATTTAAGAAATGGAATATCATATGAAATCCATAAGAAAAAGGATTAAAGAAGTGCAAGACCGACAAAAGAGTTATGCAGATGTGCATCATATAAACCGCAATTATGAAGTAGGTGATAAAGTATTTTTGTAGGTGAAGCCACATAAGAGTTCAATTAAGCTTTGAAAGTGTGATAAAATCTCTCCAAGGTTTGTGGGACCTTTCGAAGTTGTGGAAAAGAAAGGACTTGTGGCTTACCGACTAGCCTTACTTGATTCTTTGAGGCATATGCACGATGTATTTCATGTATCAATTTTACATCAGTATATTTCAGATCTGTCACATGTTATTGACATGAGTTATTTGCAGGTATCGAACGAGGGGTCTCTGATAGCAGAGTCGATACACATACTGGACCATCACACTTGACAACTATAACATCAAATAGTCAATCAGTTCAAGGTCCAATGGGAAATTTATAGTCCACACTCTACTACATGGGAGGACGCATATGAGATGCGTCAACAATTTCCTTATTTATTTTGATAGATTGGGTATATAGAGTAGTATCATATACATTTATTGCTTTCATTATTATATTCTACAAACTTCAGGACGAAGTTTAAAACAAGAGGGGGCGTATGTAACATCCAGTTCCATTATACAATTTTTATACACCGACTTATTCTTTGAGGACACTTGCAAGCAGGTGATCTAGTTAAAATGTGGTACATTATGGTTATGTTTTGATTATGATTTATGTTTTGTTGAGTATATATATATATATATATATATATTGGCATGTATTATGAGGAGTTTTCTTGAGTGTGCAGGAAACATGACAGGTTAAGGATGTTAATGGCATCATCAAACTTCCTTTGAATCCAAATTGAGTCAAGGAGTGGACTTTTACTTTGGTTTGAGCACTTGAGTTATACGCATATATTTTGATGATGATTCAGTTTGGATTTTATGTATATGGATTATTGACATTGTCTTTGTCAGTGGATGCAGGCATGGTGACGTTTGCTAATATGACTCGCATATGGATTAAAGGGGTCATACACAGATACCGAAAGGATGAGGGGGAGGTGTGACAATGTACCTGTCACAACCTACTAGCACTCCTGCCATGACCTGAACTAAGGTTAACAATTACCTTGTTTCGAGAGGTCCACAATGTCTTGAGGGCAGACTGAGATAGTCGCTCACAAGGATTATTGAGGGGCATGCAATAAGACAGATATTGTATTCCTCAGCAAGCCCTTAGTCTTACACAATGTCGACCAGTGGAGTGTTGACTCCAAGTGTCCGACAAACTTCCAAAATAGTCAATGGCGAGTGGTACCCTTGGAGCAAAAAAGTGCATCTTAAAGGGCACATCGCCTAATCAAATTGTGAGTCAATAAAAATCTAGAAGGCCTAGAAAATAAAATAAATTCTTAGACTTTGTTAGAAAAGAGCATACACTTTGTTATTAAATGATAAACTAGAAAAACCTAACAAAGACTCTAAGTTTAAATGGTAACTAAATAAAATATTATATGGGTTAAGGGAATTTGGCTAAATATACTTACTAAAGGAAGAATAGGAATAAATTAAGATATCTGCAGAGGTGTGCATGAAAATAATAAAAAGAATTTTTAATTAAAAGAAAATAATTTCATGAGAGAATATGTTGTCAACTTTGAGTTAGTATCCTAAGTCAATCTACCTGTAAGCCCTAACTAAAAGAAGAGTCCTAATAAAACTCAAATTGAAATTTAGTTAGGGGACACTGTAATAAAAGAGGGATTGGGAAACTAAGAGACAACTAGGAGGAAAAATAGGAACTGATTGTGGGTGTGAGGGAAAATTCTTAATTAATTAAATTAAAAATGGATTTAACATGTGCAACTTGGGGAGAGTGTGACATGTGTTGTGGGTGAAAAATATTTAAAATGATTATTAAAAATTAGCTAATTGTGCAAGAGATAACATGTGTCAAGGTAAATTTTCCTAAAAAATAAATGGTGAGGAAGAGAGAAATGACCCTATTGTTGGATGAATGAAATGTTGTTGAAATTTTTAATGACTGAGTTTACTTGTGTGAGTTGGGCTTCAAGTTTATGAAAGAGGTGGAAGCCTCTCCTTGTGAGGGTAAGCTTGAGCTAGTTCAGATCTTGTTTTTCTATGTGTGGCCCCTTTGCCTCTCGAGGGGCTAAGGGGGAAGAAGAGTACCCCTAACATTGACTGGGAAGTACTGGTGAAGCCTTGGATTGCAAACAAGGTGAATGAAAATTTTATTGCTCAAGCTCTGAATTGAAGTTCCACATCAACGATCCACATTCATGGATACATTATTTAGAAATTATCATCACTCGTAGTTTAATGGTATTTGAAATTAAGTAGTGAGTACGAACTAAACAATTTTTACTTTGTTAATGAATATTTATGAAAGTTTGAACTGCTATCGAATCTAGATATTGGTTAAGTGTGTACAAAAGATGTATCTACAGTGTCTGAAATTATTGGGTTCATTGTTATTAATTTGAGATCTAAATTTTAGTAGAGGTGTTATCGTTATCTCTTGCATGTATGCGTAATACACACAATACTCAATATTGTAATTCCAGAATTGCTTCCTTTATTTATATTCTATGGAAATTCAAATCCATGTATTGTGAATAAAGATAAGCTTTACTTTTGTTATTGACTGGTTATTCTTCAATATAAGAGTTATTATTTAAGTCTTAGCTACATTGTAATATGAGCAGCCTGAATTATTCCCATAATTGTTAAAACGGTGACAACAAATTCCCAGGATTAGGATTTTAGATCCTATAATTCAACATTGATTGTAACCAAATTAGACTAAGTTAGAATTTGGTTATGAGCAATTTCTAATGTACATTGATATAATTTCATGTATACCCATAGAGGCTGTGTAGAGTGAGAGGAGTGAGTGAGCTGTTGTAATCTCCATGATCTGAATAATAAGACAACCGATACCTATGCTTGGTGGATGTAGCTCAATGTTTGGGTGAACCACATGAAATCTCTATGTTTCTTATCTACGTGTTTATTGATTGTCTTATGCGAATTGTGTTTTTCGCATTTGCAATTACAACAACTAGTACCATAGCTTGAGGAGGCCACCCATTAGTCAAATTTCGTGAGGAGGATGCAAACTAGAAAGACTTCACTGGAAATTTGAAGTAGTTTATTGTTCGTCGATCGCTGGAAGACTGGAAGGGAGCATTGTTTTTTGCATCAACACTGGGGGATCTTCACGGAGGGAGCATCATTTCATTAGTGGACTTATGATTTTTTTCGGGAATAGTTTCAGCGTTGGCTGTGTTAGGGAAGGGAGCGTTGCATATGAATTTCATCTCTGGCCTATATAGTGCTGGCCTGTATAAGGAAGGGAGCGTTGATCCCTAGTGTTTGCATGGTATAAATCAATTTTTTGCAAAGTATATGAAAGGTTGACTTTTTTTATTATTAAAAGTTGAAGGATCGACCTTGTCATGAGGTGGATGTTTAAAACAATTTAAAAAGGTTGGAGGAATTAAAGTAAAGTAAAGGTGAATTCTTATTAAAAGGTTTTTCTTTTATTAAAAAGATGAATTATATTAAAAATTTGTATGCATAAATTCAAGTGGTTGGATGTTTTTTTAAAAGGTGAATCTTTTTAATAAAAGGTGAGGATTAGTGAAGAGGTCTTGTATTAAACCTTTTTTGTTTTGGAGTTTACACCATTATTCCTCCACGTACTTTTTTAAAGAGCCTTGGTTATTATAAACAATGGTATTTTTTTGGAATGTTTCCTCTAATGGCAAAGATGCAGAGTGCTAAGTTCGAAATTGAGAAGTTCAATGGCAAGAACAATTTCTAGATCTAGAAGGTTAAGATGCACGATCTTCTCATGAAACAAGACATGGTGAAGGTGCTTTTGGGAAAAGCAAAGCAACCCACGACCATAATATATGATGACTGGGATGAGATGGATGCGAGAGAACTGAGTGCCATACGCTTGTGTTTGGCCAACGATGTTATGTTCAATATTGTCTCAGAGAAGACAACATCCAGTTTATGGACGAAGCTGGAAAGCTTATATATAATAAAATCCTTGACAAACAAGATCATCCTGAAAAGAAAATTGTACAGTTTGTGCATGGAGGAAGGTATGAAGATAGTTGATCATTTAAATACTTTTAATACTCTTTTAGTCTAGTTGACTAGCATGGGAGTGAAATTCGAATTTGAAGATAAGGCAATTACATTATTGTGTTCTTTGCCTGCATCATGGGATCACTTTGTTACCTCTATTAGTTTAAGTTCAACAAAAAGTATTGAGTTTGATGACATTGTTGGAGATTTACTATCTGAGGAAACAAGGAAGAAATCCAATCTAGAAACCTCTACATCTGAGGTGATGATGGTTAGAGGCAGACCTAAAGAAATAGAACATAGTCAAAGGGATTTCTCTCGATCAAAGTCAAAGGGTAGAAAGAGCAAGCTTACGTGTTGGTTTTGTGGAAAATCTGGACACCTAAAGAAGGATTGTTGGAAGTGACAACAAGCCTCCAATGAAGACCCTACAAAAGAAATGAAGGAAGTGAATGCACCTGAAACATGTTTAGCAACAGATTCAGGTATGACTGATGAAGTTTCATCAATTAGTGTTGGTTCAAGTCATGATCAACAATGGTTATTAGATTCCAGTGCTTCAAATCACATGTGTATTCATAGACATTGGTCTGTTACTTACCAGTCTATAGATGATGGAATAGTTTACATGGGAAATGATATCTCGTGTAAAGTTGTGGGAATTGGTAGCATTCGAATTAAGATGTTTGATGGAACTGTTAAAATACTGACTGATGTGAGACATGTAACTGAGCTTAGGAAGAACCTAATTTCTTTGGGAGTCTTAGACACTAGAGGATATAAGAGTATTGTTCAAGGTGGATTTATGAAAGTTTACAAAGGAATCTTACTGGTTATGAAAGCAAAGAAGGTTGGTAGCATGTTTATGTTAGAAGGAAGAACTTATTCAGATCATGTGACAACGGTATCTAAGAAAGACAGTGATTATGTTTGACTATGGCATCAACAGTTGGGCCATATGAGAAAACAAGGATTGAAGGTATTATCTGATGGCAAATTGCTTCCTAGTCTAAAGTCTTTAAAGTTCGATTTTTGCAAGCACTGTATTTATGATGGACCACAATAGTTTGGTCCGAAACGTCGAAAAACATAAAACCTATGCGATGGATCCGAAAGAACTCTCTGAACAAAACAATGATCGCAAAAGTCTTAGAACAGAAAAAAAAAAATAGGCAGAGATTTAAAACCGGACGACACACCAGTGAAGGAATCCTTGATTATATCCATTAAGATGTTTGGGGACCATCCCCTAATATTTCATATGGAGGACCATCATATTTTGTAACTTTTATAGATGATTTCTCTAGGAAGGTTTGGGTCTATATGTTGAAAAGTAAGGCTGATGTATTTATTGTTTTCAGGCAGTTTAGAGCTTTAGTGGAAAAGAGCACTGGTAGATCCATTAAATGTTTAAGAATTGATAATGATGGTGAATTTATGTCAATGGAATTTGAAAACTATTGCAAGGAGTTTGGGATTGATAGGCATAAAACCACTGCCTATACTCCTCAGCAAAATGAAGTTGTTGAACACATGAACAAGACTCTTCTAGAGAGAGCAAGGAGTATGCTTAGTAACGCCAATTTGCAGCAGGAACTATGGGCAGAAGCAATAACTATGGCTTGTTATCCAGTGAATCAATCACCATCAACAACAAAAGAGTGAAATATGCTTGAAGAGGTATGGAAAGGTCACCCTTGTAATTATTCTAATCTTAAAGTTTTTGGTTGTGAAGCCTATGCTCTAATTCTAAAACATCAGCGTTCTAAATTAGATCCAAAATAAAAAAGTCTTATCTTTGTTGGATATGGTGATGGTATTAAGGGGTACAAGTTGTGGGATCCTACTGCCCACAAGATCACCATTAACAAAAATGTAATATTTGATGAATCATCTCTCATCAAATCAGATGTAGATGTTCAAATGAAACAGGAAGAAGTACCTAAGTATCAACAAATTTAGTTTGAAACCAGTTCAAATACAGATGAAAGTGAACATGAACAAGTTTTTGAAGATGTTCATGAAGAGTTTCCTGCAGTGGAAGACATGGTTGATGATAACAATCAACATAATGTGGATGAGCCACAAAATTCCCTCAGGAGATATACGCGGGTCAGAAATCCTCCAAGAAGGTATGATGATTTTGTATCATCATTTTCTTTAAGTACTAATGATGGTGAACCTTCATTCTATCAGGAAGTTGTGAAGGGTTCTAACAATGATAAATGGAAATAATCGATGAAGGATGAAATGAAGGCATTATAGAGGAATGCTACATGGGACCTGGTAGAACTTCCAAGAGACAGAAAAACTGTAGGTTGAAAGTGGGTTTACAAGCTAAAGAAGGGTGTTGATGATAAGGTGGAAAGGTACAAAGCATGGCTGGTTGCGAAAGGATATTCTTAGAAAGAAGGTATTGACTTTCATGAGATTTTTTCACCAGTTGTAAAGACTGTTTCAATTCGAATTGTGTTAGCATTAGTTGCATTGATTGATTTGGAGTTGGAGCAACTAGATGTTAAGACTACTTTCTTACATGGAGATTTGGATGAGGAAATTTACATGGAACAACTGGAAGGGTTCGTTCAGAATCGTAGCAAGAAATTTTTTTGTGGGCTTAAGAAATCATTGTATGGTCTGAGGCAGTCGCCCAAACAATGGTACAAGAAATTTGACTCTTTCATGGTGAGTCAGAATTATATAAGTAGTGAGTATGATCATTGTGTCTACTTTAAGAAATTGAATAATGTCATATTCATTATCTTAGTATTGTATGTTGATGATATGCTTTTAGAAAGCAAAAGAATAACTGAGATCAACAGGTTAAAGGCTCAAATGGCTAGGACGTTCGATATGAAAGATCTAGGAGTAGCAAGGTAGATTTTGGGCATGGATATATTCAGAGACAGGAGGAATGGTAAGATTTGGTTGTCACAACAAAATTATGTTGAGAAGATACTTTTGAGGTTTGGTATGAATGATGTGAAACCATTTTCAGTCCCTTTGGCTTCCCATTTTAAGATTTCTTCAAGTTTATGTCCTAGTACAAAAGAAGAAAAGGAATATATGTCTCGAATACCATATGCTAATGCAATAGGAAGTTTACGGTATGTGATGGTTAGTACAAGGCCAGACATTTCACATGCAGTTGGGGTTGTCAGTAGGTTTATGGAAAATCCAGGCAAATAGCACTGGGAAGTAGTGAAATGGGTGCTTCGGTATCTGAGGGGCACAAGTGATTAATGTATCACCTATAACAGTGGTCATGAGTTAGTCTATGGATATGTTGATTTTAATTTTGCAGGTGATCTGGACAAGAGAAGGTCGACTTCAGGGTATGTCTTTACTCTTGCAGGTGGAACTATTAGTTGGATGTCAAAGCTACATAACATTGTTGCTTTATCCACTACAGAAGCAGAATACGTAGCTGCTTCACATGCTTGCAAAGAGGCAGTTTGGTTGAAAGGTTTGTTTGGTGAGTTCGGAAGGATGCAGGACAAAGTAAAGTTACTTTGTGACAGTCAAAGTGCTATTCACTTGGCTAAGAATCCAGCCTACCATAGTAAAACAAAACATATACCTATTAAGTACCATTTTGTAAGATAGGTCATCGATGAAGGTGGAGTCTCTCTTGAGAATGTGCATACAAAAGAGAACTGCGCAGACATGTTCACAAAACCAGTACTGCTAGAGAAGCTACGATGGTTCTTAGCTTCTCTTGTCTTGCAGAAAAGGTGATGAATAAAAGAAGGAGAAAGAAGGAGCAAGGTATCAGGTTAATTGTTATCAAGGTGGAGATTGTTAAAATGGTGACAATAAATTCCCGGGATTAGGATTTTAGATCCTATAATTCATCATTGGTTGTAACCAAATTAGACTAAGTTAGAATTTGGTTATGAGAAGTTTCTAACGTACATTTATATAATTTCATGTGTGCCCGTAGAGGTTGTGTAGAGTGAGAGCAGTGAGTGAGCTGCTGCTTGGTGGACGTAGCCCAACGTTTGGGTGAACCACATGAAATATCTGTGTTTCTTATCAGCATGTTTATTGATTCTCTTATGTGAATTGTGTTTTCAGAATTTGCAATTACAACAATAATGAATTGAGTTATGTTTTATTCTCTATTCTAGAAATATACTGGATTATTTAAAAACTATGCATGTCCATGGACTTAAAAACTCAGAACGAATCATCATAAATGAAAGGTCAAAGGCCTCTGTAATAAAGTTTTGGAAAAACTTAACTCTTATGGAAAAACTTAACTCTTATGTATAGGTATGAATGATATGGAATAGATAATTATATTTGTTTATTTATATGTACATTTATATGGTTATGATTTATATTATATTGCATAAATTGTGAATTAATCTAGGGATGCCTAGTTAATTTAAGTATTAGGTTTAAGTGAGTAGTCAAGTTGATTAATCGTTGATTATAGAAAATCTACAGCTTGTGATTTGGCTTTGTAAAATAAGAGTGCAGTGTTGCACAACCTAGAGAGAAGTAGTAGATACTCTTAAATTAGAAAGTTGATTACCTACATTGGATGCGCGGATAGCAAGGACAAGTTGTGACAATCAACAAATGAGTGTTAATTGACATTCTTATATATATATATATATATATATATATATATATATATATATATATATATATATATATATATATATATATATAA
>ML780566.1:139252-150174 GCA_009831015.1 Picea engelmannii | reverse complement strand
AATTATATTATGCTACTTTTGCTACAATATTCAAGAGATGTTACATGTTAGCATCGTGTTGATATTCCAAGATAGATCAAACAAACTTGATCATGTGGGAATAGGCCCAGATGTAATCTTCAATGGACTAAATATTCGAGTTTTTGCTAGATCTCCTATGTGTGAATTGCATCGGGCCTTGAAACTCTCATGAGTAGGTGAGTAGCCCCAATAAGCATCAGGTTGACTCTATCTCCAGAGGAATTGGGATACAGACCATGAGAGATAGGGAACATCTACATCCAGAGTAGATGTGCCCCAACGTAGTCTCTGACAGATTGAAGACTCAAGGTACTTGAGGTGAAATTTCATGTGTCCTATAGCATCAATTTGAATGCATTCACAGAGTGATCCTATGAGAGGATCACCATGAGGTGTTTGTGGCTCCGATGAGGTCATGATTCTTGTCATGGGATAGGAATGACCCAGGGTACTAGACACATGGTGGTGGAGATGGATCATCAATATAGATAAATGAGGCTCATGGATATTGAGATATTGTCTATGACAGAAGAATACCAAGAACAAGTATGACAATATGATTTGATGATTGCTACTAGATGATGTTGATAGTAATGATGATACTTATGATGATGTTACCTTTATAATGGTCTACAAGACTATGTGAGTCTTTCCCACGCCATGTGAAGATGTTTGGATGTGTTTGAGACCATTAATACCTACCTAGCTAAGAGGGAGTGTTGATATTATGGTAGCTGCGGGAGGTATTAACCTCCATGTGTAACCTTTGACTAGAATAGAATTTTATGGAAGGAAGAGAAACCCTAAATAGATGTGTGAAAACCCTAGAATACATGTTGGCTCAACATATATATAATATTAAGGTATTATCCTCTAGGAAAACAAGTCAACTTCACAGGAAAAAGATAAACAGAAAATATAAATACCAGAAATTCAGGTCATCCCAACCATAAAAGTTGTTGGACAGATTAACATAAATAGAGGACGTCTTAGATCATTTTTTCACTCACTCACTCTAACTCGGGAAACCAGAAATAGTGCGCAAGTTTGGAGGAGGAGAAGCAATAGTTGCAATTGTACGGTTTTTCTCTTGTTCAGTCTTTCTAGTACTTTCTCTAGTGCGCTACCCTTAGAGAAGGTGCGCTCTCTTGGTCATCTATTGGTTCTGGTGTGGATTCCCAGAATCATTATTTCTATCAAAGGTTAAGGTGCTTGGGGGTGACTTTTGTGCCTATGTATGGGTGACAACGGTGTAGCATTATCTATGGTGAAATGATCACATCTACATTATTCTAACACATAAGGTGTAAGTATTTAATGGTTGGAATTTTAGTCATGATCAAAATGAAGAAAGAGTTTTATGTCAATGGCACATACAAGATGAATATGAAAAATATCAAACTGTGCTTAATTAAGAAATTTGATAACAACCAAAAAAGGTGGAGTTGCTAGAAAGATTTGATATAGTTATGATAGTTAACATTGTGTATTTGTATGAGTGCACGAAACAAACTGTGCATAATTAAGAAGAAGTATGATGACAAGAAAAGCAGGTGGAGTTACTAGAAATATTTGATAGAATTATGATAGTTAACATTGTGTATTTGTATGACTACACAGAAGTTGAGATTGTGGTAGAAAAAGATGGAATTCATTGAGGAAGAAAGTGGAAAGAAATATTGATAAGCAAAAAAGGAAATGAATAATTTAGATGATATATATAAGGTGTTAGATAAGAAGGTGTTGAAGAAACAAAGTGTATAATATAAGTGTTCTTTGGGTAAGTGGAAGAATGGATAAGATACAAAGCATACTTGAATTTTGAGTAGGAATATCAAAATCTTTGTAAGGGAAATATTAATGTTGCAGAAGAGATAGAGGGTAAGGAAAAATGTAAGGATGCAGAATGTTTTATTTTTAAGGGGAAGTTGAAGTAGAATCATCCATGATTTTTCTAAGTATTGGTTTTCACTAGAGGAATGCAACATGAGAAAATGTAATGAATGCAATTGGAATGAAGACAAGTGCCACAAAGGAAAGAGCATGACAAGAGGAGCATGACAAGAGGACTATGATAGTTGACAGTGTGATAGAAGTAAAAATGTGACAATGATAAGAGAAAATCATGACTTCAATTATATCCACTAATAAGAAAAGTGACAAGGAAACAAAATATCACCAAAGATGTGTGACTTCATAGAAGTGTGTGAGAGGTGGAAATCACACATGTTGAGCATGATACAAAACAAAGGGGAAATGAAAGGTCAAAAAACATGGTGAAGTACCAAACATGGATTTGAGGGAACTTAAGGAAGGCATAAGGGAGGGAATGGAATCTAAAAAGTAATAGAGAAAGTTGGATCATTAAAGGAAAGGTAATGGACAATTAAGGAACAAATGAATAAATATGAGGGCATCCATTTAGATTGGTCAGGGAGACAATAGTCAGTCACATCATATTATTGTATTAGAGTTAGCAATATCAAGAGTTTTTTCTTGGATACTAATAAAAATATGAAAAAGCAAGCTATAATGTGTAAATGTATATTGATTTTTAAATAATGAGAAAGATTAGATGTATCTCTCTATACTTATAGTATGAATAATATTGCTATATAATAGTGTAAGTGTAAATAACTAACTTGTGATTGCACGTGTTACATATATATCATTGTAAGCATTGAAAGAGAACAGAGGAAATTGAATCTAGACTATATTCCATGTAAACATATATACAAAGGCTCCCTGGCCTCAATATCGTGCACACTTAAGTTGTTGTGCGCGGTATCCTGGAATGTGCCCATTCCATCATTTTACTGTGCAGTACATGCACGCACTACACCATGGAAGATGCATGCCAAAAAGATATAATATTCCCAAGACACATAAATCTAATATATTGCATAATAATAAACACAACAAAAAGATATTAAAAATTACAAAATAATAAATCAGATTGTGTTAGTTGTAGGTTAGTTATTGAAACATACAATGATATGTAAACAATTTGGACACGCATGGGCATGCACTATTATGTACAAAATTTAAAAACACGAATTCAAAGTACCCTTTTACTCATTACAGATGCTTTATGAAATGGAACATTTATTTTTCATAATATATATTATAAATCATTTTGAATAGGATAGTTTATTCAGATCTCGAAGGTTGGTACCCTGTAAACAAATTCTTCCCAACTCTCAATTGCAATGGACTGCCTAGTTGAGAGGTGAACCAGATTACATATGCGCTTTATGGACAGAAAAATTCAGTCTCGACATTGTGTAACTCTCCTAAAATAGGGAATATGTGGCGGAAGAGAAGCAACCACATTCCAAAGATTTTTCTCGCTATCATACTTCATCAAATATTCATCATCCAACACATATGCGCCTTGAATCATTGAGTGGGTGGTTCTCATTCATTTTAAATATGGAATTTTATTTAGAATTATTTTATGTGGCAGGTTCATGGAATCTCGACTTGCAAACTTACATGTCTTCTCAGGTATCATCAAAATGTACTCTCAACTTCCGCAGCCTCCAAGATGAACTTATACTTAGAAAACATTTTAAGTGATTTTTTTATTGGGTTTGAGGATTCTCGGACTTGCGGACTCACATGTCTTCTCGGGTGTCATCAAAATGCATGTCCAACTTATGTTGCCTCCATAATGAACCATACTTAGAAATTTTTAAGTGATATTGATAGACTATGATTGTTAACCATTTTTTGGTTGCTCAACGGACTCACGGAAAGAGATATGAGCCATATGATCATGATTAATTTTGATCCAATGATTGTTTCTTCATTATTTACCATCTGATCATGCTCTTATTTTGATCTGACAACCCATCATCAATCTCTGTGATCAGTCTGCGGGTTTTCGCAAATCAAACGAACGGTCATGATTAATCCACAATCCTTTGCACAAATTTCCTCAATTGTAGAACTTTTTTTTTGATTCACTCAAATGTGCCTTCTCTCCTAAGCTTTGTTTCGGTGCACACCTCAATGTAGTGTCTCTATCCAATCACAAGGATATCTCTCCTGAGATTTCCCCTCGACCTTTCCAAAGGTTTTAATGCTGCATGTTAATTTTTGTGTGTGTGGATCTTCTGTGAATTAACTAATTCGCTTCCCTCCTGAGATTTGATCTTTTTATGCATTTTCTTACATACATTTTCCATGGTTGCTATCAATGACAACTATGATTTTGTGTGCACGCTGAACATTTCTATTTCTATCCTTTCTAAACATTTGATGCGTTCTCCTACATATCTTTGTCATGGTTGACATCAATGAAAACTAGACTTCCAACAATGTTTTATTGAACACTTACATCCACAAATTCTTCCTTAAACTAACAACTACAAACAACTACAATGTTAGATTATCCACTAAATGAACCTACTCATTACAACCTCATATGACTCTCAAGCTCATGGTTTCCTGTCAAAAGATAATTTTATTTAGCATGGAGAATATATGATGATTGGAAAGAGAATCTTCTCAAGACAAAAACCATGGTTCATATACCTCTCTAATATGAGACTATGTGTAATGCTTAAAACATATAACTTTTTTGTTTTATTTTGACATGTGAGGATTTTGGGTCGGGTGGTATTCATTTTACATGTGGTGGGAAATTTTTAAAATATTTCCCAATGAAAACCTCTTTTTTCACCCACAAAGGATTATAATTTGCATGTGCCTTTGCAACCCTTAATTGGACATTTCTCCTTTATATTATGTTGATATTTACAATTTTTAACATTATATTTTGGGTTCTCAATGGTGATATAACTCTATGGTACTTAGGAACCTATAATTCAATAAAGTATGATGATGCACTCCTACGATTTTTTCTTAGGGTCCATGCTAGGAATATTTTTAAAATGTTTTATAATATTTACATCAATCATTACAACTCAGCCGATCTCACTTGACATCTATCAAAACAACCATGTCATTACATTATATATATATATATATATATATATATATATATATGATTGAAAAAATATTCCAAAAGTAAAAACTATAAGTATTAAAAGAGATATCTAGACTTAGTAGTGAATTTCCATAAATACAATTGATAATGCATAGGAATTTGCAAAGTAGTAGATTAGGCATATGTGCAAGTATAAGGTAGATCGTAGGGGAAATGAATGATGTATAAGAAGAGTTTCGATGCACATAGAAGGTGTAAGTATTTCAATGTTGGATTTGTATTCATGATGAATATGAAGAAAGAGTTTTATGCCCATGGCACACACAAGATGAATATGAAAAATATTAAAGTGTGTGTAATTAAGAAGAAGATTCATGACAACCAAACAAGGTGAAGTTGATAGAAATATTTATATAGTTACATAGTTAATACTATGTATTTGTATGAGTTCCTAGAAGTTGAGATTGTAGTAATGGAAGTCATTGAGGAAGAAAGTGGAAAGAAATATTGATAAATAAAAATGGAAAGGATTAATTTAGATGATATATAGAAGGTGTTGGATAAGAAGGTGATGAATATACAAAGTGTTTAATATCAGTGGTGTTTGGGTAAGTGGAGGAAGGATAAGATACAAAGAATAATTGAATTTTCAGTAGGAATATAATTTTGAGTAGGAATATCATAATATTTGTAAGGGAAATATTAATGTTGGAGAAAGATAGAGGGTGAAGAACAAATGTAAGGATGTACAATGTTTTATTTGTAAGGGGAATTTGATGTAGAAGCATCTATTGTTTTTCTAAGTATTGTTTTGCACTAGGGGAATATGACATGAGAAAATGTAATGAATGTGATTGGAATGAAGAAAAGTGTCACAAGGGAAAGAGCATGGCATGAGGAACATGATAGTTGAAACTGTGATAGAAGAAACAATGTGACCATGATAAGAGAAAATCACGGCTTCAAGTATATATACTAATGAGAAAAGTGACAAGGAAACAAAATATCACCAAAGATGTGTGAATTCATAGAAGTGTGTGAGAGGTGGAACATGGTGGAAAGCACAGATGTTGAGTGTGATACAAAACAAAGGGAAAATGAAACGTCACAAAAGATGGTGAAGCACCAAGCATGGATTTGAGGGAACTTAATGAAGGCATAAGGGAGGGAATGGAATCTACAAAGTAATAGAGAAAGTTGGAGCATTAGAGGAAAGGTGGACAATTAAGGAAAAAATGAATAAATATGAGGGCATCCATTTAGATTAGTCATGGAGATAATAGTCAATTAGATCATATTATTGTATTAGAGTTAATAATAGCAATATTTTGTTCCTCAATCCTAATAAGAACATGAAAAAAGAAATCTATAAGGTGTAAATGTATATTGTTTTCTAAATAATGAGAAAGATTGAACATCTCTCTATACTTATAGTATGAATAATATTGCTATATAATAGTGTATGTGTAAATGACTAACTTCAGATTGCACATGCTACACATATATGATTGTAAGAATGGAGAGAAAAGAGGAAATTCGGTCTAGACTATATTCCATGTCCTTATAATATTTCCAAGAGTGATAAATCTAATATCTTGCATAATAATAAACACAACAAAAAATTTATTAAAAATTAAACTAATATTACAAATAATAAATGGGGTTGTGTTAGTTTTGGGTTAGTGATTGGACATGCAATGATATGTAAACAAATTGGAAATGCATTGATATGTACAAAATTTAAAAACACGAATTCAAAGTACCCTTTTATTAGTTATTGTTTATGTAAAGTCAATTGAACTCATTGTATCAGCTGAGGTATAATTCTCACCACAATTCCTATTGGTTTAGGAAAGAAACACAAGCGCAAAGCAGCATATTCAAATAGTCATGAGATGTTCTAAACATAAAGTGATATGATGGTTCATATTCTCCTTCAGACTAATGGATATAATGATCCATGACTTAACACATGAATGGTCCATGATCTATATTTAAAGAGCATAGTGGTTCATTTTCTAGAGCTCAATTGTGCGAAAATTTTATGTACACATTTTTATCTTGCACTAACATATTGCCTCAAGTGGCCATGTTGATAGGGCTCTTGGACTATTTCCCTCTTTGAGGGTTTTAACCATGTAAAAGCACTAGTGTACCTATCTTTGAACTGGTTTTGTGAGTGGTTTTTTAAGTTGTTTGTCCTTTGTGGAAATGCCATGTTTCTTGAACACTCAAATACACAAATTCTTCCTCAAACTACCAACTACAAGATTAGACTATCCACCAAAGGCACCTACTCATTCCAACCTCATATGAATCACAAGCTCATGGTTCATTGTCGGAGGATCATTTGATTTAGCATGGAGAATAGATGATGATTGGAAAGAGATTCTTCTCAAGACAAAAACCATGGTTCATGTACCTCTCCAATATGGGACTATGTTTAATGTTTAAGACATATAAAAGTTTTTTTTTTTTTTAGATGTGAGGTTTTTGGGTGGGGTGGTATTCATTTTAATTCATTTTACATGTGGTGGGAAATTTTTAAAATATTTCCCAATGAAAACATCTTTTGTCGCCCACAGAGGATTATAGTTTGCATGTGGCTTTGCAACTCTTAATTGGACATTTCTCATTTATATTATGTTGATATTTACAATTATTAACATTATATTTTAGGTTCTCAGTGGTGATATAAATCTATGGTAGTTAGGAACCTATAATGAAACAAGGTTGCATGGCAGCGTATACCTGCCGCTATGCAAGTATAATAAAATAAAACAATAGTTGTATTGAATCCACCGCATGTGTCGAGATGAATAACAAATTGATTTGTTGAATATGGCAAGAAAGCGTCATCTCATTAAAGGACATTGAGCCTCATCTCATTAAAGGACGTTGAAGATCCCTCCGCAGCCATTGAAGATCCTTATGCAGTCGTGGCAATAAGAGATGCATTTGAACAACTAATCACAATTTAGAAAAATGTTTTAAAATAATTTAAAAAATCAAATTGTAATGTTATACCTTTAAAAATTCTCAAAACTATTTTGGTCAAACCCCAACTAATAGACGATCAATAGCATATCCAATACTATATACCACCGCAAGCGACAGGTATAATAACCAATATCCCTTCACATTATTTTGAATGATCTTTAAAAAACCCAATTTCATAAAACATTTAGATTATACATTGTAAAACGCTCAAACTTATATTTAAGGTTAACACTCAAAATTTGTAATATAAAAATAAAACTTATATTTAAGTTTAACCCTTAAAAAAATTGTGAAAACAAAAATGCAAATGCCATCAACTTTGAATTGTACAAAATATTATATTATTTTATTTTAACTTTAACACTCAATTAATTGTGAAAGAAAAAGTACAATTGTCATCCATTTGAATCCTACCTACAAAATATTATTTTATTTTATTTAAATGTGCCTAAGGAAAAAGGTACCCATTAAATGAGAACGATAAAAAAAAAATTGCATATCCATGCCAAAAAAGAAAGGGTTATTTATTTAACAAGATGGGCCCCTAACTTTTAACAATATATATATAAAAAAACAAGAAATATTTATTACAATTACATTGGGGGAAGTGAAGGCAGCAATAAGACTTCAAAGTTTTTGGCCAATAAGATAACACATAAATGAGATTTAAAATTTAAAATAAATAATTATTTTTTAAAACTTTGGATAAAGGGGTGTATATTTTATGGTCAACCATGAACTAATAGAAAGTCAAGCCTAACTCAAAGCTATATACCATGCTTATCGGCAGGTATAATAAACTGTCTATGTCTAAACATAGTTTATGATGATGCACTCCTACGATTTTTTCTTAGAGTCCATGCTAAGAATATTTTTAAAATGTTTTACAATATTTACATCAGTCATTACAACTCAACCGATATGACTTGACATTTATCGAAAAAACCATGTAATTACATTATATATATACATAATATGATTGAAAACATATTCCAAAGGTTAAAAATATAAGTATTAAAAGATAAATATTGACTTAGTAGTGAATTTCCATGAACATAGTTGATAATGCAGAGGCATTTTCAAAGTAGTAGATTAGGCATGTGTACAAGTATAAGTTATATCGCAGGGAAAAGGAATGATTTATAAGAAGAGTGTCGATGCATATAGAAGGAGTAAGTATTTCATGGTTGGATTTTTAGTCATGATGAATATGAAGAAAGAGTTTTATGCCAATGGCACATACAAGATGAATATGAAAAATATTAAACTGTGTGTGATTAAGAAGAAGTTTGATGACAAGGAAACAAGGTGAAGTTGCTAGAAATATTTGATATAATTATGATAGTTAACGCTATATATTTGTATCAGTGCACGGAATTTGAGATTGTGGTAGAAAAGGATGAAAGTTATTGAGAAAAAAAGTGGAAAGAAATATTGATAAACAAAAATGGAAAGGAATATTTTAGATGATATATTGAAGCAGTTGGATAAGAAGGTGATGAAGACACAAAGTGTTTGATATCAGTGGTGTTTGGGTAAGTGGATGAATGGATAAGATACAAATAATAATTGAATTTTGAGTAGGAATATTAGAATATTTGTAAGGGAAAGATTAATGTTGTAGAAGAGATAGAGGGTGAAGGACAAATGTAAGGATGCACAATGTTTTATTTGTAAGGGAAATTTGATGTAGAAGAATCTATGATTTTTCTAATTATTGGTTTTCACTAAGGGAATATGAAATGAGAAAATGTAATGAATGTGATTGGAATGAAGGAAAGTGCCACAAAGGAAAGATAATGACATGAGGAGTGTGATAGTTTAAAGTGTGATAGAAGTAACAATGTGATCATGATAAGAGAAAATCACGGCTTCAAGTATATCTACTAATGAGAAAAGTGACAAGGAAACAAAATATCACCAAAGATGTGTGACTTCATAAAAGTGTGTGAGAGGTGGAACATGGTGGAAAGCACACATGTTGAGCATGACACAAGACAAAGGGAGAATGAAATGTCACAAAAGATGGTGAAGAACCAAGCACGGATTTGAGGGACCTTAATGAAGGCATAATGGATGGAATGGAATCTACAAAGTAATAGAGAGAGTTGGAGCATTAGAGGAAAGGTGGACAATTAAGGAACAAATAACAAATGAATAAATATGAGGCCATCCATTTATATTACTCATGGAGACAATAGTCAATCAAATCATATTATTGTATTAGAGTTAATAATATCAAGAAATTGTTCTTGGATCCTAATAAGAACATGAAAAAGAAATCTATAATGTGTAAATGTATATTGATTTATAAATAATGAGAAAGATTGAACATATCTCTATACTTATAGTATGAATAATATTTCTATAATAATATATGTGTAAATGACTAACCTGAGATTGCACATGTTACACATATATGATTGTAAGAATGGGGATAAAAGAGGAAATTGGGTCTAAACTATATTCCATGTCCTTATAATTTTTCCAAGATAGATAAATCTAATATCTTGCATAATAATAAACACAACAATTTTTTTATTAAAAATTAAAATAATATTACAAATAATAAATTGGGTTGTATTAGTTGTGGGTTAGTGATTGGACATGGAATGATATGTAAACAAATTGGACATGCAGTGATATGTACAAAATTTAAAAACAAGAATTCAAAGTACCCTTTTATTGGTTATGGTTTATGTAAAGTCGATTGAACTCGTTGTATCAACTGAGGTATAATTCTCACCACATTTCCTATTGGTTTAGGAAAAAAACACATGTGCAAAGAAACATATTCCAATAGGCATGATATGTTCTAAACATAAAGTGATATGATGGTTCATATTCTCCTTGAGGCTAATGGATATATTGATCCATGACTTAACACATGATTAGTCCATGATCTATATTTAAAGAGCATAGTGGTTCATTTTCTAGAGCTCAATTG
>ML780566.1:98190-120358 GCA_009831015.1 Picea engelmannii | reverse complement strand
TGAGGCCTGTCTATCTGTTGTTGATTATGAAATCTGAATCTTCTTGGCGGAGGAGTGTCCCTGTAATCATCCTTGTATATCTTTTTATCCCCTTTGATTGTTTCTACATAACTTTTTGGATTTGTTTCTTGCTCTGTTCTTTTGGAGCTTGATCCCTTTTCTATCTGATTGTATCCAAGTCCGGACTTATCAAGATAAGATTTTTTACTGTTGATAATGTCATTCAAAACTTTTGAGCTATTCTGCATATTTTTCTGGAATTATTCTCACTGAGTTTCACTACTTTGTCATTTGTTGGTGGAACTGTTGGTGCTGTGTATCCATCTACAATTGATTGCCAAATTTGAAATCCCTGTGCCTGTATATATGTCTTGATCCTTATGCTCCAAAAAGCATACTTTTGTCCATCAAACTATGGTATTCCATTTTTATATGAGTTGGTACTCTCCATGATCTACCTTTTAGTGGTTAAACTGATTTCTGAAGGAACCTGCTCTGATATCAATTGTTGGATTACTGAGAGGGGGGGTGAATCAGTAATAGCGTAATTATAATCCTTTTTCTTCAAATGTTATATCAATGTATAATTATTATCCGATAATGAGCAGTAAGAAATAAACAATCACACATATACACAGTACACCAGTGTTTTACGTGGAAACCCAAATCAGGAGAAAACCACAGAATGCTTTTTCTTATATGTCTTGAAGAATTACATTCATTGGAAGCACCAACTTCCTTTGTTTTCCAACTACAACTGGAAGGAGGCTCCAACCCCCTAGTTTCTTAGGCTATAACCTGAGGGAAGCTCTAACTCCCCAATTCTCTAGCTACAACAAGAAGGAGGCTACAACCCCCAATGTTCTCCGGCTACAACCGGAAGGTGGCTACAACCACTTGTCCTTACCTCATCCTTCCACCCTGAAGTAGAAGTAGACTGATGGAACTACTATCACACTATCACTGTGAGATATACCGCTGTAAACCTGTACCAATAAATCTGAACCATGCATCAACCATACATCAACCTGTAATCAACCTATACCATAAACAAGTGCATCAACCATGCACCAACCTATAATCAATTTGTACCATAAACAAGTGCATCCAACCATGTACCAAGTATGTACCAATCATGTGTCAACTAATCATCAACTATGACTCATCAATATGTACCAACATAATCAACTATACACCTCATGTATGTGCACCAACTCATCAACTACTTGTCTCAACCATGTACTGAACATGTACCACAACCAAAAGCCCTCATCAATTTCATCATCCAAATCTGATTTGTAGCTCTGTAATACACCTGGTGTATATTATCACATTCCTGCAAACCTTCCTTAACTTTATAAACAAGAGATTATCATTTTCATCAAACTTTTCTTTAGTCTCACATGCCTAGTTTTGGATTAGTCAACAACCCTAACTTGAAATAATCATAACTTTGAACCTGTAATGTATAAAGATCTTAAACTGATACAAAAAAACAATCAGTGTGTTTTATGCAATTCCTCCAAGTGTCACTACTTGGAACCTCTCATAAAAGGAGTTATAGAAAAAATGGCATACCTTGCTGAATTTTGGCTTATTCTAGAGAGCGACTTTGTAGAGTGTGCCCTGCACAAAATATTTGATGAATTGATTTGAAACTGTTACAAAAAATACTAAATACTATACCCTAACCAACACATTTTGTCTCACTAAAGTTGGATCTTTTATGAAGAAGTTCTGACGTTTTTACCCGAAACACCTGATTTTGACTAGTTTCAGGACTGACCACAAACCCTATTTTCCACGGAGTGTAACTCCCAAAATACAACGACCCACAAGATGAATTTTTTACCACAGATACTGGGATATGTTTTCTCACTTGTATAGAAATTTCACATTCTGAATCATTATAGAAAAAAAATTATAGCGAAAATGGTGAGATGACCTATAAATAACATACCTTAGAAAGCACCATCAAAAGAATTTATCCTTCCTTGCATTTCGGCCTTCTTTTCTTCACCTTCACTCAGAATTCTGGTTTAGATATCCTTGGTTACCTTAGACACATATAGATATTCAATATTCTCAAGTGTGATTCAAATGAGAGAGCCTCGCCTCTTATTTATACTCTCTAAGTAGCTTCCTTAAAAACATCTTCTAGGTCACTTGGCCAAGTTTCCTTATTTTAGGGTTGGGTCCACTTCTAATTTCTCCATTAAATTTATTATTGAAATAATTTATTTTGTATTCACTTTTAATTATAATACACTCATCACTTCACTTTATTGTTTACCTTTTAAAATCTCTTAAACCACTTTGACTACTTTGACCTTTTGGGGCTTCTAGATGACATATGAGAGTCCTCCAACTTCGTAAGGTCATAACTCTCAAACCGTGAGGAGTTATTTGACGTTCTACATACCACCAGAAATGGAATGACATGTACTATCCATATAGAATAGTATTATCTGAAAATATATCATAACGCATACCGTTACCCATCAAACAAACTTGGGTCCATTACCCAAACCTGGGTTCTCCAAATTTTCATGGCCATAACTCTCTAACCGTGAGGAATTATGTGACGTTCCACATACCACCGGAAATGACATGACAAGCACTATCCATCTAGGATATTTTACTTGACAAATTCACTTTCCTTCATCTCATTATTCCACAATTAAGCATGGGTTCTCTTACTCCACAAAGCGTCTTCCCGTGATGGATTTCACCATAAGGGGGCCACTTTGGAGTTCATACATATTTACTTCTTATAAAGAATGAAAAAAAAATAATGAATCATATTTACATCAAACAATATTGGGTCCATTACCCAAACCTCTGTGCTACGGGTCTTTCTTCAAGGGTTGACATCAATGACAACCAACCTTAATCAACATCCAGCGGTAAGAAAATGATTGTGGTTTCTACCAATAAATCAGGAGCATGAAAATCAAGAGCATGCCCAAAGTATGCCACAATTTGATTGAGAAATGTATGTAGAAGACTTGTTTTCGTTGGCAGGATGGAAATACTTCCGAACCAATATTCATTATAATAAACTCTTGGATTCACCATAGTGCTATTGTCTTTGATTAGCTGAGGAGTATTCAACATAAGAATACATTCATCCTTTTTCTTATTTCCAACCACTTCCAAGGTTCTTGATTCATCAAAAATCTCAAGGTGATCTTCATCATCATTCTTCTCAAGATTCACTTCTTCCATCAATTCTTCTTGCTGCAAGTTCTCTTGTAATGTTTCATCATCTATTACAAGGTTGAAATATTCTTGTGTATTTGGTGGAGGCTCCTCAATTTCATTCTCAAATTTGCTACTTGAAATACCTTCATATGGAGTATATAGGAGGATGAAATTGTATTCTTGTAATTTGGAATTTTCATCTTCATCTTCAGCAACATGACTTGACTTAAAAATTTCATTCACTCTTTGATGGATATATTCTTTATTCTCAAAATTGTTTTCCTCCACTAATTCTTCTTTATTTTGGATGAATTCTTCTTGCATATTTGGTGGAGACTTTTTAATTTCTTCCTCATATGGAGTATATGAGATGATGCTATCATTTTCCCAGTCTTTGGAATTATTTCCTTCACTCTCAACAACAAGGTTTGATTCAGAAAAGTCTTGCGGTGTATCATGATATTTTTCATTTGAATCATTTATTTCATCCTTTTGTGTCCATGTAGAAGAGGGTGGGTGGGCATCAACATTTAAAACATCAGCAAACATGTATGAATGCACCTTTGGGATAATTTTTTCTGCAAATGAATCTTCTAACACATCCCATCTAGTAATGGAGTTAGGAATTAATGAACTATACCATTCAAGAGCATCCTCTCGTAGAGTTTGTAGGAATAATATACATGTAACGTTGTCTTTAGCGAGGTTGAAATCATAACATGTAACTTTAAAATTAATCAAGTGTTTCTCTGCATCTTCTTAAGCATCCCCAAAGAATGTAGAAAAAACTTCAAGAGGAATATTGGGCATTTGAAAGTCTACTTCTGGTATATTGAAAGGGGTATTATGAAATCACCTCCTTTGAGTATTTATCTCTTTTGTTGAGTCCTGCAAAGCCATTGATGGCCTTGATGGACAACATAAAGAATCATTATTACATGAATGAAACCCTTCATTTTGAATTTTTTCAATAGAGTTGCCAGGGAGTTCATTCTCCTGAATCTTTGGTGCTTATCGTTTCTTTTTTAAATCACAAAAAAGGTGAGCCATGCTTAAAATAAGCAACAATTTTCTTGAATCTTATTGAAACTTTGAGCAATGGATATTTATGGTTCCTCAAACATTTTAAAAATAAATCGTTCCCCAGTATGGTCACCAAAAATGTTGATGCTTAAATCCATTAGGACCGAAACGAAAACCTCAAGAGGATATAAATCTCCCTACATTTTTATAGAGGTGGTACTCCTCTTTTACTTCAAATTTTCGTGGGACTTTGGGTCTTCAGAATATGGGACTTTGCAGAAGTCTGTCATGGTAATCAAAGAAATATAAAACAACAAGAAAGAAAATGTTTTGTTTTGTTTTAAAGAAAGTTCTTGAGAAAGGAACATGAATCACACAATTCATACATTTAAAGAAAATAGATCAGATTTCCTCACATCCATCATAGTTTGACTAAATATTTTTGATCACATAAAAATAAAAAGAAGATGGTCTGGATGCATAAGAGAACTTCAACAAAGTGAACATGGGAAGCTAAAATAAAGATAATGATATATCAACCTCAAATACTTTATATTCAAAACTCTGGGTTACAAAGTACAGTCGAGATTGTTCCCGAATTAGCTCTCTTGAAATTTCTAAAAAATATATAGTCTGTTACATATTCTTTGAAATTTAAAATGTGTTTCTCCTAAAGATATTGATTGGGGCTCCTGCAGACCATAAAGAAAATAAATACAAGAAATAAGCTCGTAGAAGGAATATGGTGGGAGAAAGTAGAACACCAAGACTTGGAAAGAAGAAACTGAGAAGTTATCATACTTCAGTTAAACCTTTCTAGTGAAAGAGGTGGAATAACTAGATGAAGGAACTGATAAAGAAAGAAAGATATGATCAGCGTAAAATTACTAGATCGTCTCTCTTGTTTTCACTTTATTTCTGATGTCCTTTTGTTGTTTTCGTCGATGGTTACAGGAACCTACTCAATTGTTTCTTTCCTTTTTTAATAAAATTTTTTAAATAAACTTTTAGTTTCACAATTTAATTAATTTCCCATTAAACTAGGATGACAGTCATTTATTTTTATGAAAGTGAAAACCAAATTTTAAACCATGTAAACCACTTCTTATGTTTTCTTCATCGTCTCATATTTCCAACGATATAATTTTTTCCCAAATCCGTCACCCGGATCTCAAGATATGAGCTTGTAAAGTTGAGTTGTCACACAGGCCCATTAAAAATGTAGCTGAATGATATTTTCATTTTTGAGAATAATGTAGCAACTTTCAACAATTTAAACCTATACCACCATCTTCTACGTCAAAATACCTTTCCAACGGTATACATTTTTCTGCAAATGGAGTTCGAGACCTCAAAATATAGCCTTTGCAAGATCGTGACTCAACCATCGTCGATCAAGTTTGATTGGTAAATGTGGACCCTTGATTTAATTTCGACCTCGTTTGTTGAATTTCGAATTTTCTTCATTATTCTTATCCCACATGTATGATACTAAAAGATTCTTAGTGGTATATAGTGTTAAGTGTAGCATACACTTGACAAGAAATATAGAAGAGAGGAGACTGTGGAGATTGGAGGATTCGACCCTTGAAAAATTATTGAATATAATAATAATTTTGCATGCCTAGTCAACCATCAATATACTCGGTCATCAATTATGAGTCACCCAACCAAATGTTTCCACATGTCATCACTAGGTAGGCCAACAATATGCCAATAAGAATCTTCCATATATCATCCAATAAAATCATGCCATGTCTCACTTTTTTGTATGCAGCCACGTGTCTCCATTAACTAGTTTCCATGTGGCACCATCCATTTAACTTCCATGTCGATGTATCTCATTGGTTAATAAAGTGTCATGTGTCACTTAGATATGTTTCTCATAAAACTTTGGATAGGAAAAATATTATTAAAATAATATGGTGATTTGGGTTTACATGAATGCATAGGTAGGTGACGAAATCACTGCGGACCCACGGTAATACATAGTAAGGAATGAGTGTGAAAATTTCTAAGTTTAGAGGAAGTGGAGGGGAGAGGTAAATAGTTGTAAAATATTCTAAGTCTTGAGAATCGGTCGGACGGACTTGGATACAAGAGAAATGAAAAAGTTAGGAGCTTGGTACCCATGATAAATATGATGGTCATAATGTAGATTGCAGATCTTTGGGTGAAAAATGGATATCGTGGAACTTGGAATGTGATAGCTTGAAACCGTGTACCCATGAACCCATGGTAACTCATATATTTGGTTAAGTGTTGGAGAATTTACATAGTAAAGTGTAGTAAAAGAGTTGTGTGCATTATGAAGGTGGCGGAAGTCAAAGTACATTGTGAGGATAGCGGAGATAAAAAATACTCTTAGGAAATATCACCAACCCACAAGCCCGTGGTAAGCCATAGGAAATAAGACTATGTCTGGAAAGTATATAATGGATCACGTGAAATATGAAAACAAATATAGAAAATAGTAAAAATTGAAAGAAATATATGGGAAATAAAGGAATTACATGAAATTTGGGAAAGGAAAAAAGGAAAAGGAAATAAATGGAAAAATGGGATAATGAAAATGGAAAGGAAAAAAGAAAAGGGAAAATAAAGGAAAAGGGAAATGCATGTGAATGTGGAAAGGAATGAGGAAAAATGGCTAAGTGTGGAAAATGGTAAGGGGAATATGAAAGTAATGAGACAATGGGAAAAATGACTATGTATAAAATGAAAGAACGAGTAGAGTTGAAGGGAAAGGGGATGAGAGAACATGTCACTTATAACATTTTTCATATTTCTTCTTGTAATACCTCCATTGGACTTCTCGACAGAAGTATGTGTATCTTGGTCATGGAGACTCAGATTTTTATTCCGTGAAATGAATGGCGAAGATGATACCGATGGATATGCAATAAACATATAATAGTTCAAAAATATTCATCTTCCAATATCATTTTTTATTATTATTCTAGGAGAGGGAACATATAGGTGACCCAATTTTGGTCAACAATCCTCTGGAATCATTCCCCCACGGTGTAGACCAAAGGGCACTAAGAAATCCAGTGTATGTATCTGAGATGATTCTCCTTGGTATCGCAAAGTGCACCCAGACCTATTCAAACAACCTGTTTGCCTCTTCCTATCCCTTGAGGGTATTTTTTAAAGGGATGAGAATGCACATTTTGTTGAACCTATCAACTGCCAGAAGTAAATATTCATGTCCCTTTTCTATGGTTGGTAAATCACCCAAAAAATACATGGAAATTATTTCCCAAAGTTTAGTGGGTATTGATAAGGGATGGTATAGACCTTGCTTTATGTTACTAGGCTTACTGGTACAAAAAAGTATACATCCTACGATATACTATGCTACATCTTATTGCATTTTGGGCCAGTACACATACCTCTGTAATTTGGAAAATGTCTTCTCAACAACAAAATGTCCCGCAACCTTGGAGGTATGAGGCTCTCTAATAACCTACAATTGTTCAACTTTAGGAACACAAATCTTGTTGAGCTTGTAGAGTAAACCATTTTGGAAATGATAGTCATCCTTTCTGTCACCTTCTTTTATATGAATTTGGCTATGTAGTTGTTGAAACACTTCCTTGAAGTCCTCATCTTCTATGTATTCCTCTTTATATGCATCATGTGTAAGAGGCTCCATGTGCATCATAGTTCCCAAAGCTGTAATATTGGATGTGGGTGGTCATGAAAGCATGTATTCCAACTATATTTTGCTACCCTTCTTATACTTTATGACCAAATGAAATTGTTGTAATAATCCCATCCATTTGTAGTTCCTTGTTGTAACTTACTGTGGGCCTGCAAATACTAGAGAAGATGGTCATATATGTGGATGATGGTCTCCTTTCCCATCAAATAGGGCTTCCACTTTTTGATATCTTGTAGCAAGGTATATAGATCCTTTTCCTAGTTAGGGTAGTTGAGGATTGTCCGATGAAATACTTCATAATGATTGAAGACATGCCTTCCTCCCTACATTAGGACTACTCCCATGGCATACCCACTTAAATTTTCCTCCACTTCGAAAGGCTTCTGTAAGTTTGGTAGTGTGAGAACTAGTGCTTGATTGATCTTTCCTTTGAGCTCATCAAAATATTTCTACTGATTCTTACCCCACTTGAAACTCTTACTTCTTGTTGTTATTGCATGGAGTGGTGTAGATACTACTGAAAATGAAGCTATGAACTTATGAAAGTACTATGTTGCCTCAACAAAGCTCCTGAATTCTATACAATTTGTAGGAATTGGCCATTCCATGATGGCCTCCATCTTGGCAGGATCTATCTTGAGCTTGCCTCCACTGATCACATACCCAAGATACACTAATGAGTGATGAGAAAAATCACATTTATTGAGATTGGCTAGTAGTTGGGTCTTCTTTAGGGTCTCTAACACATGCATAAGATGTGATATGCGATCCTCCTAGGTAGCATTATAAACTAGTATATCATCCAAATAGACAATAACAAATAAATCTAGATAATGGCATAAAACATCGTGTATTAGTCTCATAAATGTAGCTAGTCCATTGAATAAACCAAATGACATAACCAACCACTCATACAAAACTTAAATTTTCTTGAAGGAAGTATTCCAAGTATCTTCTTCTTTGAATCATACCTGGTGATATCTTGATTTCAAATCCATATTAGTGAAGTACTTGGCATGCTCCAGCTAGTCCAAAAGATCATTGATCCTGGGTAGAGGGTATCAATTCTTCAATTTAATCTTTTTCAATTTCTTGTAATCGATACACATTCTCAAAGTCCCATACTTCTTGGGTACACTTAAGATGGGTTACCCATAAGGTGAGGTACTTGGTTGAATCACACCCTACTCCAAAAATTATTGCAACTTCTTCTTTACTTCATTTTCTTCTAGAACGAATTGTCTATACATACCAATATTCGACAAGGGGGATTTTGGAAATAATTATATTTCATGCTCCACTTCCCTCTTAGGTGGTATCCCTTTAGGCTCGTAGAACGCTCTTATGTATGCCTATGGAAACACCTTCAATTGATGTGTTTTCTCTTTATTACACCCTTCTAGTGATGTCTTTATTTTTAATAACTCTTCACTAGAGTGATTTTCTCTTAGAAAATGTAAAACATATTTTTTTTATAACTGATCAATTTGTTAGCTTGGTTATAACTTATGAGTCAAAGTTTTGATTTTCCTTTGTGCACGTTGATGATGAAGGATTTCTTTTCCTTGATGAGGTGATATTGGTTGTCTCTCTCCATGAAGATAGCATCAGTCATATACATGGAGGGGATTTTAAACACTTATCTACATACATCCAGTGGCACTACATTCAAATCTACTTCATCTCTAAAATCGACACTTATAACAAATTTACTATTGCACTGCTTTGTTACCTTGATCTCTGCATCATTTTTTACCCAACACAATGGATAGTGGCTAGGATTATTGTGAACCTCCAATCCAAGATTGTTAAATAATCTACTGCTATGATATTAGCATGTGAACTAGATTCAAACATAGCATCTATGTTGGTATTCTTGACCCAAACCTTGTTGTGGAAGAGCTTGATCACCAACTTCTCCTCTTGGTGCTGAAAGCTACTATGATTCACCTCATTCTACACAGATGTGCCTATGATATATTGATCCACGTCAAACCTACTTTCAAACTGATTTCTCAAATATGTGGCTAGAAGGTTATTTTTCTTTCCATCCTTCTTATGGTTCTTCGGGTTTAGCTCTAGATATAGTTTCCAACACTTTTCCTCAGTGTGGCCATCAATATTGCAATGGTTGCTGGGATATTTTCACTAATGCGTAGTGGCTATTGTCTTCTTATATTTTCCCCCTTTCCACTCCTTCTTCCTCTCCTTGGAATCTTCTTGGTGCTCTTTCTGCTTATTACCACTTGGATGCCCTTTCTTTTCACCTATGTTTTCCAGGTATTGTGCCTATACACACGCTTCATCCAATGTCCTTGGATTAAAGAGAATCATCTACTTTTGTAGATGATTGTGTAAACCCCAATACCTAAGGAGTACATATGGACTTTTGGGAGAGATACCCAACATGATGGCCATCTTTTTTAACTCAATGGTGTACTCCTATACACTCTGCCCTTTCTTCTTCTTGAAGTAATTCCAACTAACCCATTGGTCCTCTACATACCCAATATCATAGAAATGGAACTTAATAAGGGTTTTGAAATCCTCCCACTTAGTTACCAGTGGATTACCTTCTAGCCTAAGTGTCTCCTTATCACTTTCCCACTAGGTTAAATCATGGCCCTTGAACTTTTATATGGAAAATTATATCTTTTTCTCCTCATCTATATGGTGAACATTGAAATAAACTTATAGTTGTTGCAACCAATGATTATGTTTTAATTCATTGATCTCACCCAGTATGGCTTTATGTCCACTTTTGCTTCTGTCTTGAATAGGGACTATGAAGGGTTTATGGTATTGGAACTCGATTGCTCCTTCTTGGGTTATTTCTGTGATTCTTTTTCTAGGTCTTTGATATCCCATGGTATCCTTTCTGATCCTATCTTTGAGTTCAGGCCTTCGACTTCTACGAAAAATTTGATATTTCTTTCTACAGCCAGCATGAGGAGGGGCATATTGTGAGATATGTTAGTGAATTTCTCTGCCATCCTTACAAGTATCTCATGTTCTGTATCTCAAAGGTTGTTATGAAAAAACTCATCATCCACATATAGGGTTATATGACATTCTTAAACTAATTCCTGGATCCTTGCAACTTCCAAAAATACCCAAAAGAAAACATGCTCTGATACCAATATGATTTGTAAATTGTTGTGGATATTCCACTGGAACAATTTGTCACAATAGATCTGATAAATAAAACTAAAATCTACACTATGAAGGTTAAATTCCTTTAGATTCGAGAATCTTTAGTTACTGAGTTTCTTCTTATGCATGAAAATATAAAATGTGGAAAATAGAGAACAATAAAATACAATCACACACCATTCAAAAAATAACACAAATATTTTATTTGGGAAACCATTACAAGAAAACCCAACTAGAAGGTGAGGTTGCTCTTCTCTCTTTTCTCTGGTATGGAAATATGGCAAGTACAAAGGAAAAGGCACTCTCTGTAGAGTTATCTAAGACATGTGGCATGTTAGGGTGTTGCAGAACACTAACCCCCCTTTGTTATGATCTCTAATTTCCCACTCCTAGTTGTTCTACTTTTCTATGGAAAAAAATACAATAGCGTAGAATGAAACCCCTTATTTTTCTAGTGTCTCGGTATTTAACATAGACCTCTAGCCACATAAGGCTAGGTTTTGACTTCCTCAACACTCAATTGTGATAGGGTTTTTGAACTTCTAGAATATTCTTGAAAGTACATATGTGGCTATCCCCATATGCACGAGTAATGGGGGATGACATGGCATCCTCTCATACCATGGTGGTCAACATGGTAGGCCAATTTGTGAGAGGGATAAATTTTCCATACTAGCTTTGATTCAGTTTGACTCACAGTTGGAAACGTATCGGGGTGTAGAACACCATTAAAGATGTGGGCACAATTTCTAGACACTAGAACCCCAAAACTGTCATTTAATTCCTCAAAATTCCCCTAGAAGGTTCCGAACCCCAATTTTCCGAACTGGGACCTGCCACTAAAATGGCCTTGCAAGTTGATTCCTCCCTTTTTTCACTTTGAAGGCATCAATATGGATGAAAAATAGTATAATGATCCAATATAGATCAGTGAGTGTAATATCCCTTCCTCCTTAGGAGGGTTATTTTTGTTTCTTTGGACTTCCCTTCTCTCTCTACTAGTGAATACGTGTGCAATAAATATTCATGAGAAGAGGCCAATACAATAGCTTGTGGGTATGGATGAAAAAAATGATAGCTTGAGAATGTAGCTCTCATGCATCATTTAGGAAACATAATTTTTCATAATCTAAGGATTAGCCACACAAACTTGCATAAATCACACAAACCCCACACTATAAATTCATTTAAATATATTAGAAACCCACTTTATATTATTTTTGGTGCTTTGCTAAAGACGGTACATTATTTCCATGGAATCACTCTAATAAATTATTTCCATGGAATAACACTCTAATATTTTATATTGATGAATCTTCCACTAATCACCCATATATCTCTATGAATTATTTTTAGGTAATTATATTTATCTAGGAGATGATAAAGGTCATAAAAGGGGCTACTAATCACATTCCGATGATTGACTACTAAAAAACACATAATCCAATGTAATGTCAATAGTTAGCACAAGGAGAACGAGGGTCCTAAGTGCATAGAAAATACCACATCTAAAAACCCATGAGATTAAGAGAAAATGGCAAGTGGCTTCTTTGAACGCACCAATGAACCTATTAACTATGAGGAACACCTCAATTTCCAGAATGGATCCACCTATTCTTGGTAGTTATGACCTCTCATAATTAAATATTGGATAAGCCCAAATCAATTCCACATATGAAAGTATTTATTTAACCTTGGCATGTAAATTTCATGTTCTCGGGCCTTCATCAGTGACTTAAAGCCACATCGTCTTGTTATTGCAGTTAACTCTATAGGAAAATTAGGTGGGTTACTCGTGGCTTGGGATCCTATATTATTTGAACTGGAGCCTTTCTTATGTTGTGGCAGTATTTTGTTAACATGTACCTATTGTGCTAACAAGTGATAGGTCAACCGCCTCAATGTATATGGACCTTGTACTGATAGGATTACCTTCTGGTCTAAAGTATCAGCAACAGGTCTACTGGCTAAACCTAATCTTATTGTGGCGGGGGATTTCAATTTCACTCCATCACCAACTGAGAACTATGGAGACACAACTTTACCTGATGCAACGGCTATACAGTTCAAAGATATCTTCCAACAAAACAACTTGGTGGATTTATTACTAGCCGCAGTGGTTCCCACATGGAGAAATGGCAGGACTGGTTCAGAGAGAATTTTGAAGCAACTGGACTGTTTCTTTTTATCTGATAATCTTCTTTAGCATTTAGGTAGATATAGAACCTGGGTCGTGTACCCTTTCATATCGGATCATGCTCCCATCTTACTATAGCTGGATTCTTACTCTCACTATTCAACATATCCATATAAGTTTAATCCGTGTTGGTTGGGGAACCCTGATTTTGAGTGCTTGGTCATGGAGGTATGGACTGCTCAATCCTATCACCATGAGGTGGACGTTCAGAGACATCTTGCATGTAAATTAAAAGACTTAAACCATAAAGTTAAAAGTTGAGCCCGACTTCAGATTACTAAGACTACACATCGACTCTCACAGCTGGAACTCAACATACAAACATTGATTTGGGATAACTTTGCGGGAAGGGGATTTGAAACCTCATATTTGGAACAACATATCCAGAATCTTGAGACAAAATGGAACAAACTTCTATTGATCGAGGAATCACACTGGCGTCAAAATAGAAGAGCCATTTGGATCACTTTTGGAGACCGAAATACAAAGTATTTTCATCAATTTGCAAGTCACGGAAGGAATCATAAGCATATTTGGGAGCTACAATCGGACATGATAGATACAATCACTAGACAGGACAAACTCTTAGATGCGGCCTTCAATTATTTTATAAATGCTTATTGCGATCAGGGTCTTACAAAATACATGGACCAAGCATCCATTATCGGTCTCTTCCCTAAGATCATCTACGATCGGGAGGAAGATCAAATGTATGCATATTGTACAAAAGAAGAGATTTGGAAGGCTCTCAATACATTCAAAAAGGATAAAAGTCCAGGCCTTGATGGCTGGACAGTCGAATTTTATCTACACTTCTTTGATCTGGTTAGTGATGATCTCTGGCAATTGTTAGAAAATACCAGACTCGGAGGGACAGTCAATCAGGCTATAAAAGCTACTTTCCTTACCCTGATTCCCAAAACAAATCATCCTACCTCCTTTAGCGATTTCAGGCCTATTGCATTGTGTAGCCTCCGCTACAAGCTAGTCACTAAACTATTGGTCGATAGGATTAAACCTTTCTTGTCTCGTCTTATCTCGGGTGAACAGTTGGGCTTCATCAAAGGACGCTAGATATTGGATGAGATTGGATTGGCACAAGAAGTATTACACATCATAAAACAAAAAAATCTCCAAGCTGTGATCTTAAAATTTGATCTCAAAAAATCCTTTGGTTGTATCAATTGGGACTTTCTTAGGTTGATATTGTTACAATCTAGTTTTGGACTACCATTTACTAGATAGATCATGGTATGCATTTCTAGTGCGACTATTGATGTTCTATTTAATGGGGAAGCCACACATTTATTTTCAAATGAGAGAGGTCTGCGGCAAGGATGCCCACTTTCCCCACTCTTATTTATATTGGTATTGGAAGGATTGAGCGTTCTTCTCAAGTCGAGTCAACTTGCGGGGAAAATTACTGGTATTAAGGTTTCAAGACTGGTAAAGATACTGCATATATTATTTTTGGATGATATTCTCATCACGACCAGAGATGACCCTCAAGAAAGGTGGGAAATCAATATTATTCTAAACTACTTCTGTCGTGCATCAAGGCTTCAGATAAATGCGACAAAATCTACCTTTCATCACTCAGGACTATCGTAGGTGGACATTGAGTCATATAGGAACATCTTCTCATTCTGCTTTCTTGAGATCTCATAGGGATTGAGATATCTGGGCTATTTTCTTAAGCTGGATTGTTATAAAGTGACTGATTGGCACTGGATTCTTAAAAAAATTGAGAATAGAATTTCCCATTGGTGCAATAGATGGATCACTATGGGGGGGATATTCATACTTATTAAATCAGTCCTGGAAAGTCAACTTGTCTATTGGATGGCTTTGGATACCATCCCAGGATATATATTAAAAAATATCTTATAGTTGATGTTCTCCTTTCTTTGGATGGGTGGTATCTCTAAACAAAACCTTCATCTATGCTGCTGGGATCACATTGCAAAACCAAAAGAGGTAGGTGGTTGGGGACTCCGCAATATTTTCCAATTCAAACAAGCTCTGGCGACAAAATATCTATGGGGAGTACTGACTCAAGACGTTATTTAGCATCGTGTTATTTATGGGAAATATATCACCCCTCTATCACTCACGAGATGGCTCAGACACCTAGTTAATTGTCCCACAAATGCCTCTCTGAACTGGAGATCTCACCTAAAGAATCTAAATATTATACAACACTGGCTTTCTTGGAAAAGAGGATGAATCCATTCTATACACATCGGCAAGGATGCTATTCTGGGATTCGGGTCCACTGCTTTTCTCACTCCTGGACTCTTGAATTATTTATGGGAAAAACAATTTTGCTTTCTATTCCAAGCCATGGACACCACTGAACACAGGGTTATTTTCACTAAATGGAAAAATAGCACTGACTTGGGTCTATCGAGCAATATGGATCTGGAGTAACAGTACTACTACTCAACACTTCTTGGTACGGGGATACATCTTAGCGTACAAGAAGACTTATTACACTGGATTGGAGGTGGTCGATCTGGCAATATGACTATGAAGAATTTATATAATGCTATATCATCCACAATTTGGAACTAGAGGTGTATAGGTTGGAGGAGATATATATGGTGTTGGCCTCTTCCCTTGAAAAATATAGTATTCATTTGGCTAGCTAAAAGTGAAAAGATATTGACCTGGGACAATCTTCTTCGTCAGGGCTAGGAGGGACCGAATATGTGTTCTCTATGTCGCAATAGCTATGAATCTATCTCCCATCTGTTTTTAGATTGTGAATTTACTACAATTGTTTGGCATATGCTTACTCTCACCCTAAAACTCCGGACTACATGGACGGGCTCCACATTACATGATTGTTTGGAGAACTGGTCAATGGAGGAATTTGCATTATCACAGCTCCCTGCACTGGTCTGTTGGTATATTTGGTTGGGTCGCAACAGTGTGATCTTTGAAAACACGACTTTCTCCATTAAATATGTTTGCTTCAGGATATTGGGTGATTTGGAGATTATTAGGGATAGGAGGACACTTACTCCTCGATTCCTCCAGCCTACTTTTACACCTGGGATGGAACATTGTCTGGTTTGATGGCGCTTCTCAAAATGAGGGACTTCACTCTAGTGTTGGCGGACTGATTAAAAGGCTGGATCATTCAAAGATTACTTGGACATTTAACTGTGGAGCTGGTTCCAATACCAAAGTTGAACTCCTTGGCATGTGGGCTACCCTTCGGTTGGCTACTAGACACAATATATTGGAACTACAAGTGTTGGGGGACTCAAAGATCATCATTGATTGGTTAAACAACAAGGGTCATCTTCAAGTCATTGCACTTGAATGTTGGAAAGACATGATTATTGATCTCATCCAGACCTTGACTCAGATCAGCTTCTCACATATTTACAGAGAAACAAATGTGGAGGCAGATACGTTGTCCAAAAAAGATCTATCAAGACTGACTGGTATTTTGACTTATCAACATTGGACAGAAGGACATGAGGATCCCCCTCAGTGTATCACACTTTTTTAGTCTTAAACATTAGCCCTGGACTGGATGCTTTATTGCTCATATTTTGCATGAAATATTAGACCAACTATCTATTAGTTGGAATGGATGTGGAATGAAAAAGATGTAGGAATATCTTTTAGCTGTGGTTATGGGGATAGTTAGATATAGATGGAACAATACATATCTTTTTTTGTAAAAACACTGAACTATTTTTTTTTGTTACAAAACCGTATTATAATACATGAGAATTTTTTAAATGTAAATTGCATATGATTGTGTTTATCTAGAATAAATATATGTGTCTTATTACATGTGATTGTGTTTTTTTGATATTAGGTATTTTCATTTTGAATTTAAAATCATTAATTAATTTTACAAAAGAAATAAACATATAAGAACAAGTTCCACTAAAACATAATTTGGAGTTCTTTTGATGAATCACTTTGACTATAGAATTATCGATTATAAATCATATTATTGCACGACATACTTGATAAAATTATCCTTAAATCCACATCTTTAACTTTTAAAGAAAGAGTTATTACTAAGGGATTTTCAATAAGGATGTGACTATCCCTGATGGTTGTGAATATGTTTATAGATAAAATTTTGTTGGAAAAAAAATGTGTATAGATTAATTTAAAATAATTTCCATGGGATCCTTTCAACTAAAGTAAAAAATCTTAAATGATATTTGTTACCATTTAAATAGCCACTTCGAAATCATTATATTTATTCTGAAGTTGAAGAAAAATATTATCATACTTTTAATTGATGTCTTTTTATTAAAAAAATGATAAAATGGAATATCAAAAAAAATACAAAGGGATAACTCAGATTACGTTGCCTTACATAACATGAACAATATATAAAATCACAATAACCATATGAAAGGATGGCATTCCAGTTACTCCCAAACAATTCCTCGAAATTAAGAAAAATATTTTTAAAAAAATCTATCTTAATTAAGAACTCTTTCAATTCTAAGCATTAAATATATGTTAATATTTCTAAAATAATTATTATGAAAAATTGTTGTTACGAACAACATTACGAAAGGAAAAAGAAAAAAAGTCATGAAGTTATCATAAACATCTATAAAAACGTGAATGAAGGAACAATTATTGCCTAGATCATTTTCTTTTCATTCACTCTCTTAGACAATATATTAATTTTGTCAATTTGGTGAACATTTTTGTGATGGATTTTTATCCATTTATGTTATAGTTTTTTAATTTGAGCTTATAATGAATATGTGGTTGTAAAGATTTTGAGTCTTGTAGTTGATTTAGTCTTGCACCTTGAATAATATTGGGTTTACCTTGGGTACCATCTTTGAAATGAGGAGAAGTATTAGGGGTTTTCCCCTAGAATAAATATTAGTTAGAAAAAATAACTCATCCAAGAGTGTCAAGTCCATTAGTTTCCATGCAAGATGACCTAAATTGTGGAGTAGACATGGAAATTAGCTAATTTATCTTCTTTACTATGCATACCAGTATGCATTTGTAGTTATGTAGTCAATCACAATATGATATAGACATAAAGTGATCAAATTATTCGTATTCTCCTCGATACTAACAACTATATTGATCCCTAGCCTAACACTTGATTGGTCTATGATATTTATTTAAAAAGAATGAAGGGTCATTTGTTGAAGATAGATTGTGAGAAACTCTTATGTACAAATTTCTGGTTTACATTAATATATTTCCTCAATAATCTACATTGTCTAAGGTCATGGACTATTTCCCTCTTTGAGGGTCTCAACCGTGTAAAATAATTGGTGCATTGGTCATTGATTTGATTGTGTGAGAAGCTAGTTAAGGTATTCAACCTATGTGGCAATAGCCTTTTTGGTTGAACATGGTATTAGAGCTAGTATGGAGACTCGCTTCTATTGTTGATCAAGATCCTCAACCAATGTTGTTGCATGCACCAAAATATTTTTGGGTTATTCTATTTTGTGCATTTTTAGGCTAATGGGTTGTTCCATTGTGTATGAAGTGTTTCTTTCAATTAGAAACACTTTTCTTTTCACCTGAAAAAGGTTTTTGTTTTCCTAAGATACGGTCTTTTTTGGTAGATCTATCTTAATAATAAAGTTTGATCACACCTTTTAATTTTGTTCTTGAGTTAATATTTCATTTTTACTTATATTCCCAATTGTCTACTCTGTTTCCCTTATGTATGCTTTTTTGTTGTGTGCCATGTGCAATCTTGGCAAATTAGAAATAGAAAGGATAGTGTTTTGTTTTGTAAGTATGGTTTTTACTCTGCACTTTATTTGAGCTCAACAAATAAAAAAACATAAAACATAGAGAAAAATTGCATTTTCTAAGCAAGTTAATTGATATCAAACCCTTGTATTGTTAAGTTGCATTTTTTTGTTTGTTTCAAAATTCCACTTGTTTTTATGTGCAGCGATGTTGAATTTTTTTCAAACAAAAACAAGGTTTTTGAGAGTATGCATGCACTTCAAGTCAAAGAGTAAAAAAAATATTTTTTCAATTAATTTTTGCATGAAACTTTATTTTATAAAGTAAAATTCCCATGTCTAGTGATATATGGTTTTAGCTTCAAGGAAGTAATGATCCAGATGAATCCTAGGGTAAGATAGAACATGTATTCTATTGAAGAGCTGGACTCTAAAACCGCTTACGTTGGCTGCGTATTTTTGGATGAGATAGATTATAATGTTTAAGTTAGTGAATTACTTAGTATATGTCCATAGATTAGTACTCTGCCGCGTTTCAACTTCTAAATTTATAACCTGATTATTACACAATTTGAAATTAAACCTTAGCATAATTGAAACTATATCGTCTAACCTTAAATGTGACAAATTCTAATTCATACGATTAGTTAATAATATAAAAAATGATTATTATTACTTGGGTGATGATAACGTTGATACTAATCTTGATCTAGTGGTTGCCACTTAATCGTGTGTAGTTAAATACATTTAATAATAATACATAATTATTATGAACCCTACAAGCACCTTAATGTGATTGAAGCATTAAAATGATATATTTGAATGCATTTTGGAATAAGGATAATGATTTTATGGTCTATAATAAGAGATTAGGTAGATTTAAAGTCTTCCACAAAAGAATTACAATGAGAAATAAAGGCGCACTGAATACATTGACTTGACTTTAGTAAATTATATTAATGGTGGTAATTATTGAAAATTACTCGATAAATTTATATAATTAAAATCTTTAAGAGGAAGTAAGTTTTTTTTGAATTTAAGAACATTAAAATGTTGCTTCTTTAAGAGGAAGTAAGTTTTGTCTAGATTTAAGAACAGAACATTAAAAGGTTGCTTAAATCACTTTAAGAGAAAAACTTGTCTACAAGATGAATACTAAATATTTAAAAGGGTCAAATTCAATTTTAGTAGATCTTGAACTATTAAAAGAAGACTTACTCGTGTAAGAGGATTGTCTTAGATATTTTTCTTTATAGTATGGGCAACATACATTGTCACATTTAGTTTAAGAACAACGAGATGTTGTTTTAATAGAGTTGTTACTATGATTACCACCTATCCTTATTTTTACTTATGTAATCATCATACCATAAATTAGTCATCTTATTGGCTTCCATCTTTAAATAAACTATGATTGTAATGGTTGCTTACATTGTGTAATGATACAAAGTTGTTGTCACATTAATGATGTGTTTTTGTGTGAGAGTTATACTTGGCTAATATCTTTATTTGTTGAGCTTACAAAGTGGATTATAACACTGACATGTATATGGTAATAACAATGCTTTGTAATGGAATGCAACCAAATAATTGAGTAGTTTCTTATGATGTGAAATTTGAATGATGAATTGACATTTTATCTACTAGTATAATGGGTCATTGAATGAATTCAATTGTGTTATGATTAAGTTCTTTACCGTTAAATTAGTCTAGATTCTAGGTTAGAGTTGGTTATGGGAGTAGATACCTTCATATTCCTCAGAACAGTCGTTAATCATGAGACCTTAAATAGTCAAAATCAATCGGACGAATCCTGGACTTGAGCGTTGATCATGTTTCTTTGAGGTCCTAACCTTGTAGGGTAGGTTTGCGGGTAGACATCTTTTGTATCTTATGTGATATGGTTGATCTATGAATAACAATGATGTTGTATCTGATTCAAGTTGTGTAGTGATATAGATGAGAATAGGATGTGTAATATTGATGTATGTTATTTTCTCTTAACACTTGTCCTAATTGTTGTTTCAAAATCAAATAAAATCCATTGTACTCACTTACATCTATGTCTTAACGAAGGGGACATCACAATTCCAATATGTACAACGTATTAGGCGTCGGAAATAGATAGAGTTTTTTTTAACGAGATTGTGAGATTGTATGGTGTACCAAGAAAGATAATATATGATCGAGGATTGGTATTCACTGAACGATTTTGGACTAGTTTCCAAGAGGCTTTGGGAACGCAGTTGAATTTTAGTACAACATATCACCCCAAAACAGATGGAAAAACAGAAAGAACGAATCAAATTTTAGAGGATATGCTTCGAATGTATGTGATGGATCAACAAAAGAATTGGGAAGAATTCTTTCCATTGGTAAAGTTTGCATACAACAAAAGTTATCAAGGTATGATAAAGATGGCACCTTTTGATTTTTTATATGGATGACTGTGTATGACACCTTTGAGTTGGGATTGACTAGAGGACAGGGTCCTGGTGGGACCAGAAGTAATTTAAGAAATGGAATATCATATGCAATCCATAAGGAAAAGGATTAAAGAAGTGCAAGACCGACAAAAGAGTTATGCAGATGTGTATCATATAAACCGCAATTATGAAGTAGGTGATAAAGTATTTTTGCGGGTGAAGCCACATAAGAGTTCGATTAAGATTTGAAAGTGTGATAAACTCTCTCCAAGGTTTGTGGGACCTTTCAAAGTTGTGGAAAAGAAAGGACTTGTGGCTTACCGACTAGCCTTACTTGATTCTTTGATGCATTTCATGTATCAGTTTTACATCAGTATATTTTAGATCCATCACATGTTATTGACATGAGTTATTTGCAGGTATCGAACGAGGGGTCTCTCATAGCAGAGCCAATCCACATACTGGACCATCACATTTGACAACCATAACAACGAATAGTCAATCATTTCAAGGTCCAATGGGAAATTTATAGTCCACACTCTACTACATGAGAGGACACATATGAGATGCATCAACAATTTCCTTATTTATTTTGATAGATTGTGTATATAGAGTAGTATCATGTACATTTATTGCTTTCATTATTATATTGTACAAACTTCAGGACGAAGTTTAAAACAAGAGGGGGCGTATGTAACATCCAGTTCCATTATATAATTTTTATACACCGACTTATTCTTTGAGGACACTTGCGAGCAGGTGATCCAGTTAAAATGTG
>ML780566.1:71670-98066 GCA_009831015.1 Picea engelmannii | reverse complement strand
GAGGAGTTTTCTTGAGTGTGCAGGAAATATGATAGGTTAAGGATGTTAATGGCATCAACAAACTTCCTTTGAATCCAGATTGAGTCAGGGAGTGGAATTTTACTTTGGTTTGAGCACTTGAGTTATATGCATATATTTTGATGATGATTCAGTTTGGATTTTATGTATATGGATTATTGACATTGTCTTTGTTAGTGGATGCAGGCATGGTGACGTTTGCTAATATGACTCAGATATGGAGTAAAGGGGTCATACACAGATACCAAAAGGATGAGGGGGAGGTGTGACAATGTACCTGTCACAGCCTACTAGCACTCCTGCTATGACCTAAACTAAGGTTAACAATTACCTTATTTTGAGAGATCCACAATGTCTTGAGAGAAGACTGAGACAGTCGCTCACGAGGATTACTGAGGGGCGTGCAATAAGACAGATACTGTATTCCTCAGCAAGCCCTTAGTCTTACACAAGGTCGACTAGTGGAGTGTTGACTCCAAGTGTCCGTCAAACTTCCAAAATAGTCAATGGCGAGTGGCACCCTTGGAGCAAAAAGGTGCATCTTGAAGGGCACATCGCCTAATCAAATTGTGAGTCAATAAAAATCTAGAAGGCCTAGAAAATAAAATAAATGCTTAGACTTTATTAGAAAAGAGCATACACTTTGTTATTAAATGATAAACTAGAAAAACCTAACAAAGAATCTAAGTCTAAATGGTAACTAAATAAAATATTATATGGGTTAAGGGAATTTCGCTAAATATACTTACTAAAGGAAGAATAGGAATAAATTAAGATATCTGCAGAGGTGTGCATGAAAATAATAAAAAGAATTTTTAATTAAAACAAAATAATTTCATGAGAGAATATGTTGTCAACTTTGAGTTAATATCCTTAGTCAATCTACCTGTAAGCCCTAACTAAAAGAAGAGTCCTAATAAAACTCAAATTGAAATTTAGTTAGGGGACACTATAATAAAAGAGGGATTGGGGAACTAAGAGACAACTAGGAGGGAAAATAGGAATTGATTGTGGGAGTCTGGGTGTGAGGGAAAATGCTTAATTAATTAAATTAAAAATGGATTTAACATGTGCAACTTGGGGAGAGTGTGACATGTGTTGTGGGTGAAAAATATTTAAAATGATTATTAAAAATTAGCCAATTGTGCAATAGATGACATGTGTTAAGGTAAATTTTCCTAAAAAATAAATGGTGAGGAAGAGAGAAATGACCCTATTGTTGGATGAATGAAATGTTGTTGAATTTTTTAATGACTGAGTTTACTTGTGTGAGTTGGGCTTCAAGTTTATGAAATAGGTGGAAGCCTCTCCTTGTGAGGATAAGCTTGAGCTAGTTCAGATCTTGTTTTTCTATGTGTGGCCCCTTTTCCTCTAGGGGGGCTAAGGGGGAAAAAGAGTAACCCTAGCGTTGGCTGGGAAGTACCGATGAAGCTTTGGATTGCAAACAAGGTGAATGAAAATTTTATCGCTCAAGCTCTAGATTGAAGTTCCACATCAACGATCCACATTCATGGATACATTATTTAGACATTATCATCACTCGTAGTTTAATGGTATTTGAAATTAAGTAGTGAGTACAGACTGAACAATTTTTACTTTGTTAATTAGTATTCTATGAAAGTTTGAACTGCTATCGAATCTGGATATTGGTTAAGTGTGTACAAAAGATGTATCTACAGTGTATGAAATTATTGGGTTCATTGTTATTAATTTGAGATCTAAATTTTAATAGAGGTGTTATCGTTATGTCTTGCATGTATGTGTAATACATACAATACTCAATATTGTAATTCCATAATTGCTTCCTTTATTTATATTCTATGGAAATTCAAATCCCTGTATTGTGAATAAAGATAAGCTTTACTTTTGTTATTGACTGGTTATTCTTCAATATAAGAGTTATTATTTAAATCTTAGCTGCATTGTAATATGAGCAACCCGAATTATTCCCATAACTATTAAAACGGTGACAACAAATTCCCAGGATTAGGATTTTAGATCCTATAATTCAGCATTGGTTGTAACCAAATTAGACTAAGTTAGAATTTGGTTATGTACAGTTTCTAATGTACATTGATATAATTTCATGTATACCCATAGAGGCTGTGTAGAGTGAGAGGAGTGAGTGAGTTGTATCTCCATGATCTGAATAATAAGACAACCGATACCTATGCTTGGTGGACGTAGCCCAACATTTGGGTGAACCACATGAAATCTCTATGTTTCTTATCTACATGTTTATTAATTGTCTTATGTGAATTGTGTTTTTCGCATTTGCAATTACAACAACTGGTATCAGAGCTTGAGGAGGCCACCCATTAGTCAAATTTCATGAGGAGGATGCAAACTGGAAAGACTTCACTAGAAATTTGAAGTTGTTTATTGTTCGTCGATCGCTACAAGACTGGAAGGGAGCATTGTTTTTTGCATCAATGCCAGGGGATCTTCACGGAGGGAGCATCATTTCATTAGTGTACTTATAATTTTTTTCGGGAATCATTTCAGCACTGGCTGTGTTAGGGAAGGGAGCATCGCATATGAATTTCATCTCTGGCCTGTATAGTGCTAGCCTGTAGAAGGAAGGGAGCACTGATTCCTGGTGTGCGCATGGTATAAATCAATTTTTTTCAAAGTATATGAAAGGTTGACTTTTTCTTTATTAAAAGTTGAAGGATCGACCTTGTCATGAGGTGGATGTTTAAAACAATTTAAAAAGGTTGGAGGAATTAAAATAAAGTAAAGGTGAATTCTTATTAAAAGGTTTTTTTTTTATTAAAAAGATGAATTATATTAAAAAATTGTATGCATAAATTCAAGTGGTTGGATGTTTTTTAAAAAGGTGAATGTTTTTAATAAAAGTTGAGGATTAGTGAAAAGGTCTTGTATTATACCTTTTTTGTTTTGGACTTTACACCATTATTCCTCCACATACTTTTTTAAAGAGCCTTGGTTATTATAAACAATGGTGTTTTTTTGGAATGTTTCCTCTAATGGCAAAGATGCAGAGTGCTAAGTTCAAAATTGAGAAGTTCAATGGCAAGAACAATTTCGACATCTGGAAGGTTAAGATGCACGATCTGCTCGTGAAACAAGGCATGGTGAAGGTGCTTTTGGGAAAATCAAAGAAACCTGTAACCATAACAGATGATGACTGGGATGAGATGGATGCAAGAGAACTGAGTGCCATATGCCTGTGTTTGGCCAACGATGTTCTGTTCAATATTGTCTCGGATAAGACAACATCTAGTTTATGGATGAAGATGGAAAGCTTGTATATGATAGAATCCTTGACAAACAAGATCTTCCTGAAAAGACAATTGTACAGTTTGTGCATGAAGGAAGGTACGAAGATAGTTGATCATTTAAATACTTTTAATACTCTTTTAGTCCAGTTGACTAGCATGGGAGTGAAATTTGAATTTGAAGATAAGGAAATTACATTATTGTGTTCTTTGCCCGCATCATGGGATCACTTTGTTACCTCTATTAGTTTCAGTTCAACAGAAAGTATTGAGTTTGATGACATTGTTGGAGCTTTACTATCTGAGGAAACAAGGAAGAAATCCAATCTAGAAACCTCTACAGCTGAGGCGATGATGGTCAGAGGCAGACCTAAAGAAATAGGACACGGTCAGAGGGATTTCTCTCAATCAAAGTCGAAGGGTAGAAAGAGAAAGCTTAAGTGTTGGTTTTGTGGAAAATATGGACACCTAAAGAAGGATTGTTGGAAGCGACAACAAGCCTCCAAATAAGACCCTCCAAAAGAAATGAAGGAAGTGAATGCAACTGAAATAGGTTCAACAATAGGTTCAGGTATGACTGATGAAGTTTCATCAATTAGTGTTGGTTCAAGTCATGATAAACAATGGTTATTAGATTTTGATGCTTCAAATCACATCATGGATGATTTTAAGGATGGAAATTTATTTTAAAATATAGAAACCTTGGCGAATATTACTAATCCTTCATATGCCAACTATAAATGTTTGGCGATATTTTTGTAAAAATATTCGAATTTCTAAGGATTTTATATAGTTTTCATAAACTTTTAGCGATTTTTAAGGTAAAATAATGTTATCCTATAGAATTTGGGCGAATCATTTTTAAAATAGCGAATCTTTTTTTTGGAAAAACCATGGAAAATTAGCCCATGAGCGAAATTTAGCCCCTAAAATCATCCATGAATCACATGTGTCTTCATAGACACTGGTTTGTTACTTACCAGTCTATAGATGATGGATTAGTTTACATGGGAAATGATATCTCGTGTAAAGTTGTGGGAATTGGTAGCATTCGAATTAAAATGTTTGATGGAACTGTTAAAATACTAACTGATGTGAGACATGTACCTGAGCTTAGGAAGAACCTAATTTCTTTGGGAGTCTTAGACACTAGAGGATATAAGAGTATTTTTCAAGGTGGATTTATGAAAGTTTACAAAGGAATCTTATTGGTTATGAAAGAAAAGAAGGTTGGTAACATGTTTCTGTTAGAAGGAAGAACTGATTCAGATCATGACAACAGTATCTAAGAAAGATAGTGATTATGTTCGACCGTGGCATCAACGATTGGGCCATATGAGCAAACAAGGATTGAAGGTATTATCTGATCGCAAATTGCTTCCTAGTCTAAAGTCTTTAAAGTTAGATTTTTGCAAGCACTGTATTTATGGAAAACAGAATAGGCAGAGATTTAAAACTGAAAGCCACACCATTGAAGGAATCCTTGATTATATCGATTAAGATGTTTGGGGACCATCCCATACTATTTCATATGGAGGATCATCATATTTTTTAACTTTTATAGATGATTTCTCTAGGAAGGTTCGGGTCTATATGTTGAACAGTAAGGCTGATGTATTTATTGTTTTCAAGCAGTTTAGAGCTTTAGTGGAAAAGAGCATTGGTAGATCCATTAAATGTTTAAGAACTGATAATGATGGTGAATTTACGTCAATGGAATTTGAAAACTATTGCAAGGAGTTTGGGATTGATATGCATAAAACCACTGCCTATACTCCTCAACAAAATGGATTTGTTGAATGCATGAACAAGACTCTTCTAGAGAGAGCAAGGAGTATTCTTAGTAACACCAATTTGCAGTAGGAACTATGGGTAGAAGCAATAACTATAGCTTGGTATCTGGTGAATCAATCACCGTCAACAACAATAGAGTGCAAGATTCTTGAAGAGGTATGGAAAGGTCACCCATGTAATTATTCTAATCTTAAAGTTTTTGGTTGTGAAGCCTATGCTTTAATTCTGAAACATTAGCGTTCTAAATTAGATCCAAAATAAAAAAAGGCTTATCTTTGTTGGATATGGTGATGGTATCAAGGGGTACAGGTTGTGGGATCCTACTGCCCACAAGATCACCATTAACAAAGATGTAATATTTGATGAATCATCTCTCATCAAATCAGAAGTAAATGTTCAAATGAAACAGGAAGAAGTACCTAAGTATCAACAGATTCAGTTTGAAACCAGTTCAAATACAGATGAAAGTGAACATGAACAAGTTTTTGAATATGTTCATGAAGAGTTTCCTGCAGTGGAAGACATGGTTGATGATAACAATCAACATAATGTGGATGAGCCACAAAATTCCCTAAGGAGATCTACGCGGGTCAGAAATCCTCTAAGAAGGTATGATGATTTTGTTTCATCAGTTTCTTTAAGTACTAATGATGAAGAACCTTCGTTCTATCAGGAAGTTGTGAAGGTTTCTAACAGTGATAAATGGAAATAATCAATGAAGGATGAAATGAAGGCATTAGAGAGGAATGTTACATGGGACCTGGTAGAACTTCCAAGAGATAGAAAAGCTATAGGTTGCAAGTGGGTCTACAAGTTAAAGAAGGGTGTTGATGATAAGGTGGAAAGGTACAAAGAACGGTTGGTTGCGAAAGGATATTCTCAGAAAGAAGGTATTGACTTTCATGAGATTTTTTCACCAGTTGAAAAGATTGTTTCAATTCGAATTGTGTTAGCATTAGTTGCATTGATTGATTTGGAGTTGGAGCAACTAGATGTTAAGACTACTTTCTTACATGGATATTTGGATGAGGAAATTTACATGGAACAACCGGAAGGGTTCGTTCAAAATCACAGCAAGAAATTTGTTTGCGGGCTCAAGAAATCATTGTATGGTCTGAGGCAATTGCCCAAACAATGGTACAAGAAATTTGACTCTTTCATGGTGAGTTAGAATTATACAAGGAGTGAGTATGGTCATTGTGTCTACTTTAAGAAATTGGATAATGGCATATTCATTATCTTAGTATTGTATGTTGATGATATGCTTTTAGCAAGCAAAAGAATAACTGAGATCAACAGGTTAAAGGCTCAGATGGCTAGGACGTTCAATATGAAATATCTAGGAGCAGCAAAGTAGATTTTGGGCATGGATATATTCAGAGACAGGAGGAATGGTAAGATTTGGTTGTCACAACAAAAGTATGTTGGGAAGATACTTTTGAGGTTTGGTATGAACGATGTGAAACTAGTTTCAGTCCCTTTGGCTTCCCATTTTAAGCTTTCTTCAAGTTTATTTCCTAGTACAAAAGAAGAAAAGGAATATATGTCTCGAATACCATATGCTAATGCAGTAGGAAGTTTAATGTATGCGATGGTTAGTACAAGGCCAGCCATTTCACATGCAGTTGGGGTTGTGAGCAGGTTTATGGAAAATCCAGGTAAAGAGCACTAGAAAGCAGTGAAATGGGTGCTTTGGTATCTGAGGGGCACAAGTGATTAATGTATCACCTATAACAGTGGTCGTGAGTTAGTCTATGGATATGTTGATTCTGATTTTGCAGGTGATATGGACAAGAGAAGGTCAACTTCAGGGTATGTATTTACTCTTGCAGGTGGAGCTATTAGTTGGATGTCAAAGCTACAAAACATTGTTTCTTTATCCACTATAGAAGTAGAATACGTAGCTGCTTCACATGCTTGTAAAGAGGCAGTTTGGTTGAAAGGTTTGTTTGGTGAGTTTGGAAGGATGCAGGACAAAGTAAAGTTACTTTGTGACAGTCAAAGTGTTATTCACTTGGCTAAGAATCCATCCTACCATAGTAAAAAAAAATATACCTATTAAGTACCATTTTGTAAGACAGGTCATCGATGAAGGTGGAGTCTCTCTTGAGAAAGTGCATAAAAAAGAGAACTGCACAGACATGTTCACAAAACAAGTATTGTTAGAGAAGGTACGATGGTGCTTAGCTTCTCTTGGCTTGCAGAAAAGGTGATGAATAAAAGAAGGAGCAAGAAGGAGAAAGGTATTAGGTTAATTGTTGTCAAGGTGGAGATTGTTAAAACAGTGACAACAAATTCCCAGGATTAGGATTTTAGATCCTATAATTCAGCATTGGTTGTAACCAAATTAGACTAAATTAGAATTTGGTTATGAGCAGTTTCTAATGTACATTGATATAATTTCATGTGTGCCCATAGAGGTTGTGTAGAGTGAGAGAAGTGAGTGAGTTGTTGCTTGGTGGATGTAGCCCAACGTTTGGGTAAACCATGTGAAATCTCTATGTTTCTTATCTGCATGTTTATTGATTCTCTTATGTGAATTGTGTTTTCAGAATTTGCAATTACAACAATAACGAATTGAGCTATGTTTTATTCTCTATTCTAGAAATATACTGGATTATTTAAAAACTCTGCATGTCCATGGACTTAAAAACTTAGAAAGAATCATCATAAATGAAAGGTGAAAGGCCTCTGTAATAAAGTTTTGGAAAAACTTAACTCTTATGTATAGGTATGAATGATATGGAATAGATAATTATATTTATTTATTTATATGTACATTTATATGGTTATGATTTATATTATATTGCATAAATTGTGAATTAATCTAGGGATGCCTAGTTAATTTAAGTATTAGGTTTAAGTGAGTAGTCAAGTTGATTAATCGTTGATTATAGAAAATCTACAGCTTGTGATTTGGCTTCGTAAAATAAGAGTGCAGTGTTACACAACCTAGAGAGAAGTAGTAGATACTCTTAAATTAGAAAGTTGATTACCTACATTGGATGCATGGATATCAAGGATAAGTTGTGACAATCAACAAATGAGTGTTAATTGACATTCTTATATATATATATATATATATATATATATATATATATATATATAATATATAAACAATTATATTATGCTACTTTCGTTACAATATTCAAGAGATGTTACATGTCAGTATCGTGTCGATATTCCAAGATTTATCAAACAGACTTGATCATGTGGGAATAGGCCCAGATGTAATCTTCGACAGACTAAATATTTGAGTTTTTGCTAGATCTCCTATGTGTGAATTGCATCGGGCCTTGAAACTCTCATGAGTAGGTGAGTAGCCCCAATAAGCATCGGGTTGACTCTATCTCCACAAGAATTGGGCTACAGACCATGAGATATAGGGAACATCAACATCCAGAGTAGATGTGCCCCAACATAGTCTCTGACGGATTGAAGACTCGAGGTGCTTGAGGTGAAATTTTATGTGTCCTATAGCATCGAGTTGAATGCATTCACAGAGTGATCCTATGAGAGGATCGCCATGAGGTGTTTGTGGCTCCGATGAGGTCATGATTCTTGTCATGGGATAGGAATGACCTGAGGTACTAGACACACGGTGGTGGAGATGGATCATCAATATAGATAAACGCGGCTCATGGATATTGAGATATTGTTTATGACAGAAGAATACCAAGAACAAGTACGACAATATGATTTGATGATTGCTACCAGATGATGTTGATAGTAATGATGATACTTATGATGATGTTACATGTATAATGGTCTACAAGACTATGTGAGTCTTTCCCACGCCATGTGAAGATGTTTGGATGTGTTTGAGACCATTAATACCTACCTAGCTAAGAGGGAGTGTTGATATTATGGTAGCTGCGGGAGGTATTAACCTCCATGTGTAACCTTTGACTAGAATAGAATTTTCCAGAAGCAAGAGAAACCCCAAATAGATGTGTGAAAACCATAGAATACATGTGGGCTCACCATATATATAATATTAAGGTATTATCCTCTAGGAAAACAAGTCAACTTCACAGGAAAAAGATAAACAGAAAATATAAATACCAGAAATTCAGGTCGTCCCAGCCATAAAAGTTGTTGGACAAATTAATATAAATAGAGGACGTCTTGGATCATTTTTTCACTCACTCACTCTAACTCGGGAAACCAAAAACATTGCGCAAGTTTGGAGGAGGAGAAGCAATAGTTGCAGTTGTACGGTTTTTCTCTTGTTCAGTCTTTCTAGTACTTTCTCTAGTGTGCTACCCTTAGAGAAGGTGTGCACTCTTGGTCATCTATTGGTTCTGGTGTGGCTTCCCAGAATCATTATTTCTATCAAAGGTTAAGGTGCTTAGGGGTGACTTTTGTGCTTATGTATGGGTGACAATGGTGTAGCATTGTCTATGGTGAAATGATCACATCTACATTATTCTAACACATAAGGTGTAAGTATTTAATGGTTGGAATTTTAGTCATGATCAACATGAAGAAAGAGTTTTATGTCAATGGCACATACAAGATGAATATGAAAAATATCAAACTGTGCTTAATTAAGAAATTTGATAACAACCAAAAAATGTGGAGTTGCTAGAAAGATTTGATATAGTTATGATAGTTAACATTGTGTATTTGTATGAGTGCACGAAACAAACTGTGCATAATTAAGAAGAAGTTTGATGACAAGAAAAGCAGTTGGAGTTACTAGAAATATTTGATAGAGTTATGATAGTTAACATTGTGTATTTGTATGACTGCACAAAAGTTGAGATTGCGGTAGAAAAAGATGGAATTCATTGAGGAAGAAAGTGGAAAGAAATATTGATAAGAAAAAGAGGAAAGGAATAATTTAGATGATATATAGAAGGTGTTAGATAAGAAGGTGTTGAAGAAACAAAGTGTATCATATAAGTGGTCTTTGGGTAAGTGGAAGAATGGATAAGATACAAAGCATACTTGAATTTTGAGTAGGAATATCAAAATATTTGTAAGGGAAATATTACTGTTGCAGAAGAGATAGAGGGTATGCAAAAATGTAAGGATGCAGAATGTTTTATTTTTAAGGGGAAGTTGAAGTAGAATCATCCATGATTTTTCTAAGTATTGGTTTGCACTAGGGGAATGCAACATGAGAAAATGTAATGAATGAAATTGGAATGAAGGCAAGTTCCACAAAGGAAAGAGTGTGACAAGAGGAGCATGACAAGAGGACCGTGATAGTTGAAAGTGTGACAGAAGTAAAAATGTGACAATGATAAGAGAAAATCATGACTTCAATTATATCCACTAATAAGAAAAGTGACAAGGAAACAAAATATCACCAAAGATGTGTGACTTCATAGAAGTTTGTGAGAGGTGGAAATAACACATGTTGAGCATGATACAAAACAAAGGGGAAATGAAAGGTCAAAAAACACTATGAAGCACCAAACATGAATTTGAGGGAACTTAAGGAAGGCATAAGTGTTATAACCCTAAATTTCACCACACATGCTTACCTGGCATCAGGCCAACTCATATCTCGTCTTTTCTAAAGCACTGATGAACAACTCTTTGAAAATTCTCTTTTATAAAGGCCCACGCGCCCTAATCCATTACTACACGTGTGTACACGCTGGCTGACCCAAAACAGCCCGCGTGGACCGACAAAAGCACGAAAAAAGGAAAGTTGTTGATGGAGCACAAAATCTATGGGTGAGTTAACTGAAACTCCCGTCCATGCATGGCCGAGGGTTCGTCCAAATACCTAGCTCCTTCTAGCCTATAAAAGAAGGGGTGGGGGTCCCATTTGGAGGAGGAAAAAATATAGCAAAGAAACTCTGCCCATTTACGTATTCCCATTGTCCCAAACCTTTAGCCTTTCCTTGTGCCAAAGGAGATTCAAAGCAAAGCAGTTGGAGGACAGAAGAAGAGGAGCCCAGGATTAGGTTCAAGGAGTGGTGGCCGGTCTCAACTTTTGTAAGTTGACTCATTCAAAGTAATAAAGAAAATGCTTTTCCTGTCCCAATTCATGAACTGTTTATAGTTTGATCAGTATATGTTTGGGTTTCTAACCCGTTAGTATATAAGTAGTATGCATGCATAGTTGTTGCTTGTCTTGGATACAGGTCAGCTTTGGAAGGAGTATTGTGAACAAGTAATCAAGCACAATGGAGGATCGACATCAAACGTCGAGAACGAGGTAGGTTGATCTTTCCATGCATTTACTAAGAAAAGGGGAATTAAATCTAGTGATGAAGGTAGAAAGTAGTTTCTCTTCGGTTATATCTGTATGCAAAGTCTGAACTCTATTTGCTAGTCTGTAGGGAGATTTTCCCAACAACAGAATTGGCGACCATACTGGGGAGACTCTCTAGGGTTCCTGAAATTTTTAGTTTTTTGGGTAGTTTTAAAGACTAGTTTTTCTTGCCTATTTTTTCTTTTAATTTCTGTAAGGTCTGAGATAGCAGAGAGTCTCGTTTTCCATACCAGCTTTCTCTGATTTGATTGACTGTGTTTGTTGGGACCCATAGAAGTACATGCGGCCTGCATAAGGTCTGCACGTGTGTGCCCATGCCCTACTCTCTTACAACCCACATGTGAACGCTAGCTGAAGAGGTAGTAGTAGCGTGTAGAGTTCAGAGAACTTCAGAGGCAATCATCCTCTTCCCTGTCAGAATCACACATTCTCAAGGGGTTTTCTGAAATTATGTCTGAGTCTTGTTTGTTAGCAGTCCTATCTCAGATTGTTTTTGCCTTATCATTTTTTCCTTACATTATTTGTTTTTCTGTCAAAAAGAGTGTCCAAGCCTTCAAGGGATCCTAGTTATCAATATCAGTGGTCTCTTCATGGTTTGGTCTATCTGTTTTCATTTTTTCTCAGAATTTAGATATACACGCGGCCTATACAAGGTCAGCCCGCGTGTACATGCCCTTTGTCTCTATCCAGCGTGCGTTCGCATGCATGCTGCTTGAGTAACAGTTGCGTGCTTGTGCAAGATACTTTTTGTTGAGGGTAAGGAAGTCATCCTTTCCTTTGATAAGAATTATTCCTCTCAGGTGTTTGAATCTCTGTTTGAGCAATCAGTAGCTTAGGATTAATCTTACCCTTAGCCTTCTTTTTCTTAGTTTAAAAAGTTGTCATAGAAATAAAAGAATTTTTAAGGTTTTTAGACAAGTGTGAGAGTCATTGTTTTTAAAGAAAATTGCTAGTGTGTGATTTTTGACCTGATTCTTTGCGATCTGCGATTAGGCCAGAATTGATTTTCTTGGTTTTTGCTTGTCGGTATTTTTCCTTTCTTTCTTTACTCACATTTAAATAAATAAATAAAACTCTTTTCATTTTCTTGTTTGGTTGAAGAGTGTGTTTCTGCATTATTAGCCACGAAAAAGTCATTTATTTCATAAGTTTTTGCAGTTCACTTAGATCATAAGTAGCACGTAGTCAAGTGAAATTCCTTTGAGTTTGTTGTCCAAAATCTTAGAAAGATAAAAAATATTTCTTTTGAAAAGTTGTTGAAATTTTGCATTCAGTAAAAGTTTTGTTGTCAGCTTTTTTATTCATTTTTTTCTTTCGTATTTTACACATCATCAGTTTCACCTTCATACCCCTTGACGTGAGACAAATCCATAAAATTAACGCTAAATTTAAAATCTACTAGACTTTTTTGTTTGTAGGGTTCACCGACTAGTTCAGGACTAGGACCTTGGATTAGGTTGGAGAGGAAAATCTTCAAGGCCATTTACAATCAAACATTGGAGTTTGAGATAGGGAGTGTCTAAGTCCAGTGTCGTGAAATATATCTGAGACCCCCCTCTAACATAGCGGATAAACATGAGGTCACATGCGGAAAGGTAGCGGAGATAACCCCTCCAAAGCTTGACCAATCATAGTGGAGAACACATATAGAGGGCTTGTTTTGGGATTCCGTCATTTGCATTTGCCACGGGGCTTCATGGGTCTCGAATCCATTTGAGGTCCTCAATTGTCTTCCGGACCATTTTCTCTTGATACCCTTGACAGGTTTCGGGCTCGATACCCTGCTCATTGTGGTCTACCCGACTTTCGACTGTACCCGCCTGGTGACTGTTCGAGCGCTAGCAACCTATTTGCCAATATTTTTTAGGGACATACACAGGTGACTGCAAGGGTATACCGCGGTACCTAGGACAGACATCGGGCCATGCTTTGCAGAGTATACCCGGAGGTTTCTTCCGTGTTCGAGTTGCACTTGCACCGGTAAGTTGCTCTAGTGTTGGTTATTGTAACTGTTCTTCCAATTAATTTAGTGTTTGTCTATCTTATCTTCTAGGAACTTTTTAAGTGTGTGTTACTTTTGAACATTTAGACTACCTTAGAGTGTCTTGGATCTTCTCACACAGTGGAGGATCCCGAGCTCCACTGGTCATGAAGGCTTCTTCGCCTTCCGCCGGTTACACTGGAGCCACCCCCACCACCATTAAGGAGAAAGCTAGACCAACAAGGGTCTTTTGAAGTGACCGGGTTACAAACCATTGTGCCCGACCAACCCCAAGAGGAATCGACCATTTTGGACCTTGAAGCAACCTCTCTTGGCCCGGTTGAAAACCCAACAATTGATTTCTTGGCACCTTTCATTGTACCAATTCAATTTTACGAGCGCTAGATAGTGTCGCACACAGCAATGGAAACAAATGTTGTTACTCCTTTTGGGAATTCTTCAATTCCCACTACGGTTGTTACCACAAGAGAGATTTCACCTTCTAACCCATCGTCGTCGGTCCGAGCCACCATGGTCTCGACCACAACTACTTCTCACAGTGGTCTGATCCCGTCTTTGGCGGCGACCACAACCGCTTTCACACCAAGTGCGACAAGCCCTCCGTTCTCATACGAGATGCCTAGTTCGGGTACACGTCCTGTACTTTCCTACTCCACTTTACAGACTTTGGGTCTGGGGGTAGGGATCTCTAGCGCTCCTCTACAAGGTCACATGGGGGGCACTCCTACTCTTTTTAATGATTCTCCTTACATAGGAGGTCATATCCCTCCTTTGTCCCCGTCACTCGGTGACTCGCATCAGCAATTTGTCGGGCAACCTACACACAATAGTTTATTTGGAGTGGGGAGTCAAGGACCACCTTCGCATAGTATGTCGGTAGGTTCGACACCATTTTCTTTGAATGGAACGTTTGGTAACAACACCTTCTCGTCAATCGCTTTCTCGACTGGGGGCAACCCCATTTTTGGACAATCTACTCCTGTGCAGGGTACTATTCCTGCACAGGGGGTAAACCTAGCAGGACCTTGGAATTCAGGGAAGGGATCCGTTCCCTCCTCCGAAATGTCGATCTGGGGTAATTCTTTCCACAATCAATGGAACCCCGGACAAACTAATATGCCTATCCCCATGGGATTGGCATGGGGTAATCCTTCCCAAAGTCCTTCGAATACAATGCATGCTCAACAATCCATGTCCTATTTGGGAAATCATCCGATGATGTCTCCACATATGCAAAATCCTTACATTGGCCAGGGCCATGGTTTTTACCAGAATCCAGGCCAGCAGCCAAACTTTTCCTGGCAACCTGTTGCCAGTCAAAATCTAGGCCCCTTTTTCCCAAGTTATCACCAACAACCCAAACTACTTTTCTTGGCGACTTTACACTTGCCAGATTTGACAAGGTTGTTGATTGACCCCATTTGTCACGATCCGCGTTGGCCTCCTATGCCGACAAAGTTTCCTTCGGACATCCCAAAGTTCGAAGCCAAGACTAACGAAGATCTAGGAGATCATGTGACTACCTTCCATATTTTGTGTTCATCTAACTCATTGAAAGATGACTCCGTACAGTTGCGATTGTTTCAATGTACTCTCATTGGGAGTACTGCAAAATGGTACATTGAGCTTGATCGCTCAAGATACTCTTCTTTTGGCGAACTGGTGATGGATTTCCTGAACCATTTCCAGTTACCTATGAGATATGATGCTGGCACAGAGTTGCTCGCCAATTTGGAACAGACAACAACGGACCATATCTCTGATCACATCCAAGAATGGAGACGTCGAAAGAGTTTAATCAAGGTACCAGTCCCACCAACATTCTTGCTTGAGTGGTTCCTTAAGTCTTTGGTCCCGCAATTATCCAAAGACGTTGTGACTTCAGGAGTTTTCTTTGAAGAAGACGCCATCATGAGGGCTCAACAGTTTGAGCTCATCTATTCTCAGTTTGGTTTATTATACAACATCTTTCCAGATGCGCCACGTTCAATACTAGATAAAACTAGACAGAGAGCTGGACCACATGTCGATGGTATTGTCGGTTTAGCACATACAAAGCCTGTTGAGCAATTGACAAAGCAGTTGTAGCAGTTATCAATACAACACACAATGGCCAGCCAAACTACTACTTTGGATGCTCCCTCTACCAAAACGTTGGAAGTACACACAGTGTAGTCGACTAACCCAAAGGCCACCCAGTAGCCTGAAGGGAAGAAAAAACAACGAAAGAAGGGTAAGGGGGACAAAAAAACCAACGGTAATGCTGGTGGGGACAACACTGGAAAATAGAAGGCGAGGTATCCATGCAACTTGTGCATGGAAGACCACCCGACCCATCTATGTCCTCGACTTGCAGAGGCCCAAAAATTTGTCACACAACAACAGCAAGCGGTGTTGACTAATCCATTTCAACATGGGCAAAATCTAACTCAAGCCTCTGCAAGCACGAAAGGGGGCAACCAAGAAACCTGCCTGCCTCCGAACAACCCTGCATCCGCGAATGTATATATGGTTAGGGGTGATGCTTTTATATAGACTAGAGCGCACGACTATAGTAAACCAAACACTTATGAGAAGCGTAAAGAAGCTGACCTCCCATCTCTTCCTCTACAGATTGAGAAGAAGTTGGGAGAAACAATGACACGCATTCCAAAATATGCATTTAAAAAATCTTTTCATAACCCAAACGCAAGGGCCGCCCAGAACTACTTTGTGGTGGAGAATTTATCACAAACCCCTTGTGCGATGTCTTCTTTGGAGGTCTTCCAAAGCTTCCCTTCTCAAAGGAAAGCCTTGTTAACCGCTTTAGGCTCTACTGAGACTTATAATCTGGGTACCATCATGTTAGATACAACCGACTTAAAACCTCGTCTGCCTTACCACATAGCGTTTTAGATAGTAGTAGCTTATCCCAAGAAAACTTTTACACGGAATATCTTCCGCACGGTGGTCGATGAGGGTGCCTCGACATGCGTTATGTCGTTGGCATGTTGGAAGGCCATTGGCCAGCCCATTTTGTCTCCATCGCCTACTCTCCTCACTGCTTTCGACGGTCATTCGTTCCGACCACATGGCATTGTTCCTTCTTTCCTCGTGCAGTTAGGAGGGAAGACCGTGTGTGTTGAAGTAGAGGTAGGCGATGCTCCCCTCGACTATAACCTCTTGTTAGGATGGAGTTGGACTTATGCTATGCAAGCTGTGGTTGCTATAGTTTTCCGGGTCTTATTGTTTCCACACGAAGGTCGGATAGTGACCATCGATCAATTGTCTTTCTCCATACCTGACCCAGCTTTGAGGGCATCCACGGTCCCGATGATTGATAATCCTCAACCAGGTGTCATCAACGTAGGAGTTGGTTTGTGCCCATCCTTGATGGGTACCTTTGATTACCCACCTTCTCATGGCGATATCAAATTTATATCCAATCACCATAAGGTTGAGATTTTTCAAGTTTCATCGTTCCACACGACTTACTTCGAGGATCCATGGATACTTCCTTCCCCATCGACCACGATGGATGAGGTAGGGCACCCACGCATGTCCATGCCCTTGTCTGCCACTGAAGTAGTGTACTCTTTAGTCCAACAAGCTTCAGCTAACACTGATTCGACTCTTGCACAAGAGTTAGATCCACTTCTAGAGCCTATTTGGGCTCAGGGTTCTCTCGCTAACATCGATTTGTTAGACTTAGTCTTGCCTTTTGATGAAGCAGTAATCAAAGCAATGACTAGTCCAGACAAACCTTGGGAAGATCTTCATCACAAATCTTATTTTCTCCTAGAGTTAAGACGAATCGAAGCAGGAGAATTCACCATGACCATGATGGGAGATCAGTCATGTCCTATTAATCTCTTAGCTACACATGAAATTTATGCTAAGGGCAATATGGAGACTATCGCTGAAACTATACCAATCGATATCTCCCGAAACCCTGGCGTCGTGGAGAACGTCTTTGTCAGAGTGGATTTCTCCCTCGAAGAGATTCAAATCTACATGGATCTTTTCAAAGAATTCAACGACGTTTTTGCCTGGTCTTATGAGGAAATGCCAGGTATCGATCCAAAAATAGTTGAACATGAAATCACAACGTATCCTGATGCCAAGCCTGTCCAACAGAAGATTCATCTAGTTAATCCTAAGAAAGTTGCAGCCATCAAGATTGAGGTAGAGAAATTGATAAAGGCAGGTTTCATATATCCTATCCATTTGACTCAATGGGTGTCAAATCCTGTGCCGGTCAATAAAAAACAAGGCATGATCCATGTATGTACCGACTTCCGTGATTTGAACACGGCATGTCCCAAAGATAATTTTCCAACACCATTCATCGACCAGATCATTGATGAATGTGTTGGTTGCGAAGCTTTTTCTTTCATGGACGGTTTTTTAGGATATAATCAAATCCAAATCAAACCCGAAGACCAACACAAAACGACATTCATTTGTCCTTGGAATACATTCGCGTATCGTAAAATGTCTTTTGGTCTTAAAAATGTTGGAGCCACCTTCAAGTGGGCCATGTCTTTTTCTTTCCATGATCTCAAGCATATAGTCGAGACCTATCTAGATGATTTAGCATTGCGATCTCGCAAGAGAATGGATCATCCCACACACCTTAGACTAATCTTTGAACGTTGTCGCTGCTTTCGGATTCGCTTGAATCCAAACAAGTGCAACTTCTGCGTAACGTCAGGACGTTTGTTAGGTTTCATCGTATCAACAACAGGGATCATGGTCGATCCTCTCAAGGTGGAGGCAATACTCCAGTTGCCCCCCCTATGCACAATCCTTCAACTTCAGAGTCTACAAGGCAAGGCGAACTTTTTACAACGCTTCATCGCCAACTATGCTGAAATCACCAAGGGCTTTATGCGCTTATTGAAGAAAGACGTTCCTTTTTACTAGGACGATGTTCCTTAGTGCTCTTTTGATGCATTAAAACACACCCTCACAATTTCCCCTCTGCTACGACCACCTAACTATAACAAGGATTTCTTATTATATCTGGCTGCCGCAGAGTCAAACATTGGCATGGTTTTAGTTCAAGAGGATGATTTGTTCTCAGAATATGTGATCTATTACCTTAGTCGGGGCCTCGTAGGACTGGAACTCAATTATTCTCATATCGAAAAGCTTGCATTGGTAGCAGTTAATGTTGTTCAACGGTTTTGTCATTATGTTATGTTTCGCAAGACCACCGTCATTGTTGTCGTAAATTCATTCCAGTACATGTTGACACGACGGGTTATAGAAGGAAAAATTAGTATATGGATAGTCATCCTCCAAAAGTTTGACTTAGACTTCGTTTCAGAAAAGTCCAAAAATTCATTGGTCTTTGCAGAGCGTATTTCGGAACTTCCGGTTGAGTCAAGTGACGTTGTGCCTGAAGAATCGCCTATCCGGAGAGATATGTTTTTGATCACATCTTTAGATCCCTGGTACGGAGATATATTTATCTATCTCCAGACTTTGAAGTGCCCCACTTCTGCTTCTCGTGATGAGCGTCAGCGTATACGCCATCAGGATAAAAATGATCTCATACTCGATGATACGTTGTATCAGAGAGGTGTAGACTGCATCTTACGTCGATGTCTCACACGTGAGGAGGCAGTCATCATGCTCAACGATTTCCATACCGAAGCTTGTGGCGATCATTTGTCTGGGTTGGCAACAGCCCAAAAGATTTTATGAGTAGGTTACTTCTGGCCGACACTTATCAAAGATTGTATCGAATCGGTCAAGAAGTGCCATCCATGCCAAATCTTCTCTCGGAAGATGAGGGCACATCCCGCTCCCATGTTTCCTATCATCACAGTTGGTCCCTTCACCAAGTGGGGGATTGATTACACTACTTGCAACCCCCCTTCAGCAAGGGGGCACCGCTATATCATCGTAGTTGTAGACTACTTTACTAAGTGGGTCGAAGCTATGGCAACATTTAAAGATGATGGAGAGACTGTAGCTCTCTTTTTATTCAATCAGATCATAGCAAGGTTTGGCATCCCGAGAGAGATTTTTACTGACCATGGAAATCACTTTCAGAACCAAATGATGACCGAATTAACATCAAATCTTGGGTTACGTAAAGAGCATTCATCACCCTACTACCCCCAAACCAATGGGCAAGTGGAAGCTATAAACAAAACTCTTAAGACTATTCTACAGTGAACTATCAACTCAGCCAAGTCAAATTGGCATTTGATGTTATGCTTGGCATTATGGGCTTACCGAACATTTGTTAAGATTGCAACCAGTTTCTCACCTTTTCAACTCGTTTACGGGCTAGAGGCAGTCTTGCCCATCAAATGTCAGATCCCCTCTCTAAAATTGGCAGTACAATTATTGCTAGACACTTCTCCACTTGAAGAACGGTTAGTGTACCTTGAGCAGTGTCGTGATGCGGCCCTGGCCAATGAGGCTCACAAACATAAGTTCAAGTGTCAGTATGATAGGTCCGTTCATCCTCGGATTTTCTCTAAAGGTGACCTTGTCCTAGTCTATGACCAAGATAAGGATCCCCTGGGGGTAAGAAAATTCAAACCCATGTGGTTCGGACCTTTCATCATAAAAGAGGTATTAAAAAAGGGTGCTTACCGTCTGGTTGATTTTGAAGGGAATTCTTTGGCGGAGCCTAGAAATGGGCTCTACCTCAAGAAGTATTACTCATAAGCAGGTCATTGTGGGTAACTTTTTGTAACATATGTATAGTCTTTGTACTATTACTTTTTAGTTTCTTTTAAATGTTATGGACGTGTCATTGATGTTATATTTCGTCAATATGGCAGATGTCAAGTGATTCCAAGGTGTTCGTTGGGTATGTAGATGGTGCTAGTCGGCACACTCGGAGGCTTTCCTCCACAGTTTGGGTAATCTTTACACCTTGGGGCCAGTTGTTATCTTCCGGAGGTATATGCTTAGTTGACACCACAAATAATGTCGTCGAGTATAGTGCAATTATTGAGTTTCTTCGTGACACCTTGTCATTTGGGTATCTCTCATCTCCGAGTCTATATTGACGCTCAATTGGTTGTGTCTCAACTAAACAGAGTATATTGGGTTCATGATCCAACCTTACACCGACGATTCCTTAGGGTACATCTCTTAGAATGAAACTTTGATTATATTACATATTTTCATGTTCCTAGGAGTTTAAACCAAATTACAGATACTCTAGCTAATCAAATTTTAGATTGGCATCTTGCACACATATGAAAGAACATTGACATAAACATGTAAATACATTTTTTCACACAGGACCCATAAGACAAAAAATATCAAAAAAACCATATATAACATCATAAAGCAACAAGAGTACATAGATGGATGCAAGCGCCTCAAAAATAGGACCAATAACGAGTCATAGGGCTTATGCCCTCAAACAATATATACAAGTAGTGCTCATGGAACGTAAAAATTCTAAATAGGTTCAGGGCCTATGGGCCCTGTTATACTGGTCCACAGCATGGGCTAAACGCCTAAACAATCGGACCCACGTCTGAGGTGCCCCCACTACATGAGGCTGCATGGATGGCGGAAAGTCCTCTATCTTTTCGATCGGGACTGTGTGAGTGAGTGCAGTAAAGTTCCGCTCAACTCGTCTAAGTACCCTCTCAACCTCCCCAGCTGGGAGGTTTCCTGCTACTATTGGTCCCCCGGCAGCGACAGCCACGGCTTCTGGCCGACGACGACACCTGTTTCGTGCATAATCGGTAGGTCGCATTGGTCCCACATCTACATGCAACAAACGTATATCCGTCAAATACTCTGGCATATTAAAAAAAAATGATGTATATAACAAAAACAACATAAAAATTACATATACAACAAAAAAAAACTACAAGGGTGGAGACTTACCCATCTCCCCTCCCTCCTCACCAGGAGGCACGTGTATCTCAGGATCTCTAGAAAAGTCTATCCCTGCATATGGGTAATCCTCGATCACAGGGATCTTCCATGACAGCCATGCAAAAAAGTCATCATTGAAGGACTCATTGGTCCTTCCACCACCATATCACGGCAGTAATACTACCCATCTACATACTGCAGGAAAAGAGTCCTGATGTCCTTGCACCACTTCCCGAAGACTAAAGCTCAAAACTCTCTCAAAAAAGAATGAACACAAAATAGTCTCGAACACAAATTTCCTCTGTGTCCGCTGACGACAACCTGTCAATTGTCTCTTCATACACTCTAGTAGTGTGGTACTCCAGTCAAAAATTTGTGCATTCAAGCACTAGATAGCACAATTCATCTGTGCGTGGGACGCCTAATGCAAGGTTGTTGAACCGGTAATCCTCCCAATAAGTAATAATATCGCTTACAGTGATAGGTCAGTGATCTTACTTATGGGCATCTGGGAGCTCAAATAGTTTGTCCCAGCCTCACAGTGCAGGGATATCAGTTCCGCTATGTTAAGCGACCCCAATGGAAACATCTTGAAATTGACTGGTTCCCCTCTCCTTGAGAGGCTAGTCAAAAAGTAGATATGCTCGGTGGTGGGCACCAATGATTGCCCCTCTAGCATGAAGGCCTCTGCATCAGGGTGCCAATAGTCAACCAAGGCATTCAATAGCCTCGGTTGCGCTTGCATAAACGGACATAGGAAGAACTTAACCAAACCACATTGCATCAACGCGGCCACGACATTCGGATCTCCCGCAACCAGCTCACTAATTGCTTCATGCTCCCTTTCCCTCCAATGGACATACATCATGCCAACACAATAAAGTTCAGCAGGGTGAGTGAGTGCTCTTTAGTTCTTTTTTTCTATAAAAGGGGGTCCGCACATGTTTTCTAGGTGACAGTCACGTGTACACGTGGGCAGGCTTTACTCTGCCCAAGTGTACATGCGGCCTGTCCAGAGATAGCTCGCATGGACCTAGGGCCAACCTTTTAAAGGTCGACACCCACCCAAAAAATGAAATCAAAAGCAAAAAGAAAGAATTCAATAGCTAGATAGGGGATTTTGTACTTACTTGGTCCAAGCGGAAGTTCATTTCGTCCACTGTAGCTCCCGAAATCACCGTTTTTATCAAAGGGGGTCTTTTGGCTCCAGAGTTAATTTCCAAATCAGCAATGGTGATAATGAGCTGCCAGCTTCTATTTATAGACTTTTTGGCCTCTTTTTGTCACTTTTTTGGCCTCCCTTATCAGTTTCTTTATACCAAAAACCTTTTAGAGTGATTCAGGAGTTATATGGGAGGGATTTGATTGGGTATTGGGACACTTTTTTTTTAGTTTTGAGGAAATTTTGAGGGTCCATGAAATTTTTTCCAAGAATCAACTTGAGCATATAGGTTAGGTTACTACCCTAACTTGTGTGTCTCATTGTCTTTTTCCTCTGCCATAGGATCGATCCCATCAGGTTGTGACACGGAACCATCATATCTGCTTTAGAAGTGTCGCAACTTGGCTGTAGAGCTTACCAGAACATGGATGCCCTAGGTAGGTCCTGGTTGCATTATGGTGTCCATGCCATCTCTAAAACATTGTAGGCTCGGGAGTCCTTATAGTCTTTCCTCAATATGAGTTTGAGCCTCATTTGCATGATTCTTCTTCGCTCCTGATCTCACCCTCAGTACTCCCAAAAAATAACGGGTCTTCTTTTAAGCCCTTTTCAGACCCTCTAAACATGAAAAGATTGTTGACTGATCTTGTGGTCTTTCATGCTTGTTAAACTGAAATTTGAAGTCACGTTTGTCCGGCGGTAGTTTACCCATTTTTCGGTCTGGACGGTGAACTGTATGAACAAAGGTATACTCTATGGAACTTTCGTTCTTTAGAAGAGTACTCTCAGGTATAATTTTATCCCTTTTTCGGGCCTGAGGGGCTAAACTTACGAAAAAGAAACCCCCATGGAGTCCATAGTTAATCTCTTTTCAGACTCCCTAAAATTGAAAAGATCGTCGAGTGACCTTATTCTTTCATACTCGTTAAATTGGTCCAGAAGAATATTCCCGACGGAGTCCATAGTTAAGCTTTTTTCAGACTCCTTAAAAATGAAAAAATGGTCGAGTGATCTTGTTCTTATCACACTCATTAAAATGGTTTTGAATCGACGTCTTATCGGTGCTAGTTTACCCCTTTTTCGAACCGACTAGACTATATTCGAAAAAGGTACCCCAATGGAGTCTCATTTTATGTTTTTTCAGACTCTCTAAATATGAAAAACCACCAAGCTTACCTTCTCTGGGCTCGTTAATCTTACATCGAAGGACATTAACATTGTGTGTTTTATTAACCACGTTTGCATACCTTATACGCTAGCCTTGTAACAGTTTGATTTTGTGTCTTAACACCTTTGGCCCCCGGAGGATTTTTCCTGAGTATCATTCTACTAAAACATTAGTCTTGTCCTTGTGCCTTGAACTTGTATGTTTGCAACACTCGTTCCTCCTTTGTAACGTAATATTCCTTTATTCTTTTTCCACAATTATTGAAAAGAACAAAAAAATCAAATATACCCCAAAAAGAGGAAGGGAAAAGTATTTTCTTTATTGGCAGCATAATGAGTTGCCCTTGGATAAAGCACATATGTCCATTTGTTCATCGGAATATGGGATGTAGTACGACCTTAGGAAGCTTTTTCTTGCTATATAGAATTGTTTCCTCCACCGTTTGGTTATCCTTCCAAACATATGGAGAGTTTTTGTTGCCTCCTGCTTCGTAGACTTATGATTAACACACATGCTGCTTGAGTCTCATCATTTGTCGTGCTATTATCCAAGGGAAGTTTTTCACCAAGCCTAAGTCGTCCCCTCTGCAATATGTCTCTTGTCCTCATACCTGGCCATCCTGAACATCCAATCAAGTCCTTGTTCGAAATCACTGAAGCCTTCAGTCTGATCATCAAGATTATCAAGTCCATGACTGACGAGCCATCGAAGACCTCTGGGTATTGAATTCGTACACTCATATTACACTCCTACCCGAGTTTTGAAGATTTTGAAGTTGTTGCTCGAGCTCTGAAGATCTCATCTCCAACCATCAAGATGAATCAGCTTCTGGAAGATGGGTACTCTATATGTATATCTTTTTGATTTCGAGATGTAGCTCTGTTGTGTATTGTTCGCAACTACTCTTTATAGTTATTTGACATGGATCTACAGTGTATTTGATTGGTAGCCATGATTATATTTTATCTCGATCATGGGTATGCCCGCCTCGGTGAGACATTTTTTATTTTGCAGACAGCACCTCCCGGTTCCCGATCCTTGGGCTCAATCGTTCAGCACATCAGTAAAGATTGGTAATGTATTTCGGCCATTAGATGCTCTTTTGACCTCACACATTAGGGGGCATCTGTTATAACCCTAAATTGCACCACACATGCTTACCTGGCATCAGGCCAACTCATATCCCTTCTTTGCCAAAGCATTACTGAACAACTCTTTGAAAATCCTCTTTTATAAAGGCCCATGTGCCCTAATCCATTATTGCACGCGTGTACACGCTGGCTGACCCAAAAAAGCTCACGTGGACCGACAAAAGCATGAAAAAAGAAAAGTTGTCGACGAAGCACAAAATCTATGGGTGAGTTAACTGAAACTTCCGTCCATGCATGGTCGAGGGTTTGTCCAAATACCTAGCTCCTTCTAGCCTATAAAAGAAGGGGTAGGGATCCCATTTGGAGGAGGAAAAAATATAGCAAAGAAACTCTGCCCATTTACGTATTCCCATTGTCCCAACCCTTTAGCCTTTCCTTGTGCCAAAGGAGATTCAAAGCAAAGCAGTTGGAGGACAGAAGAGGAGGAGCCCAGGATCAGGTTCAAGGAGTGGTGGCCGGTCTCAACTTTTGTAAGTTGACTCATTCAAAGTAATAAAGAAAATGTTTTTCCCGTCCCAATTCATGAACTGTTTATAGTTTGATCAGTATATGTTTGGATTTCTAACTCGTTAGTATATAAGTAGTATGCATGCATAATTGTTGCTTGTCTTGGATACAGGTCAGCTTTGGAAGGAGTATTGTAAACAAGTAATCAAGCACAACGGAGGATCAACATCAAACGCCGGGAACGAGGTAGGTTGATCTTTCCATGAATTTACTAAGAAAAGGGGATTTAAATCTAGGGATGAAGGTAGAAAGTAGTTTCTCTTCGGTTATATCTACATGCAAAGTCTGAACTCTATTTGCTAGTCCATAGGGAGATTTTCCCAACAACAATAAGGGAGGGAATGGAATCTAAAAAGTAATAGAGAAAGTTGGATCATTAAAGGAAAGGTAATGGACAATTAAGGAACAAATGAATAAATATGAGGGCATCCATTTAGATTGGTCAGGGAGACAATAGTCATTCACATCATATTATTGTATTAGAGTTAGTAATATCAAGAGTTTTTTCTTGGATACTAATAAAAATATGAAAAAGCAAGCTATAATGTGTAAATGTATATTGATTTCTAAATAATGAGAAAGATTAAATGTATCTCTTTATACTTATAGTATGAATAATATTGCTATATAATAGTGTAAGTGTAAATAACTAAATTGTGATTGCACATGTTACATATATATCATTGTAAGCATTGAAAGAGAACAGAGGAAATTGAATCTAAACTATATTCCATGTAAACATATATACAAAGGCTCCCTGGCCTCAATATCGTGCACACTTAAGTTGTTGCGCGCGGTATCCTGGAATGTGCCCATTCCATCATTTTACTGTGCAGTACATGCACGCACTACGCCATGGAAGATGCATGCCAAAAAGATATAATATTCCCAAGACACATAAATTTAATATCTTGCATAATAATAAACACAACAAGAAAAATATTAAAAATTACAAAATAATAAATGAGATTGTGTTAGTTGTAGGTTAGTTATTGAAACATACAATGATATGTGATGCAGGAGCATCTACACGTCATCAAGCGGGCCAGCGCGCACGGAGAAAGAACATACAGCTGGACCGTGCCAAGCACGCACAGTTTGAAATGCTTTGGGAATTGTTGCGCCGTCATTTGGATGAAGGCATTCAAAGCCGAGCGCAGTTATATTGTATTAGTAGATAGGAAGGCATTTATTTGAATTAATGTTGTTAGATAGGAATTAACTGTAGATTAGACATTTCTACTTTCGAGAGGGAAAACGGAATAATAGACA
>ML780566.1:52847-71570 GCA_009831015.1 Picea engelmannii | reverse complement strand
CTGTGAGGCTCGCGATGTCGCGAGTTCCGACCTCCCGAATCGTGAAGGGGTGATCGCCGAGAAGACTGTGGGTAGAACTCCCGAGGGGAGTGGAAGAGCTTGGACTCTTCGGGGCCGAGAGAATAAGAAGGTCCTGGTAGAGCAACCGCCTGCTGAGAGGCGAGGTTGCGTCAATATGTAAACAAATTGGACACGCATGGACATGCACTAATATGTACAAAATTTAAAAACATGAATTCAAAGTACCCTTTTACTCGTTACAAATGCTTTATGAAATGGAACATTTATTTTGCATAATATATATTATAAATCATTTTGAACAGGATAGTTTATTCAGATCTCGAAGGTTGGTACCTTGTAAACAAATTCTTCCCCACTCTCAATTGCAATGGACTGCCTAGTTGAGAGGTGAACTAGATTACATATGCGCTTTATGGACAGAAAAATCCAATCTCAACACCGTGTAACTCTCCTAAAATAGGGAATATGTGGCGGAAGAGAAGCAACTACATTCCAAACATTTTTCTCGCTATCATACTTCATCAAATATTCGTCATCCAACACATATGCGACTTGAATCGTTGAGTGGGTGGTTCTCATTCATTTTAAACATGGACTTTTATTTAGAATTATTTTATGTGGTGGGTTCGTGGACTCTCGACTTGCAAACTCACGTGTCTTCTCAGGTGTCATCAAAATGTACTCTCAACTTCCGCAGCCTCTAAGATGAACTTATACTTAGAAAACATTTTAAGTGATTTTTTATTGGGTTTGAGGATTCTCGGACTTGCGGACTCACATGTCTTCTCGGGTGTCATCAAAATGCATGTCCAACTTATGTTGCCTCTATAATGAACCATATTTAAAATTTTTTAAGTGATATTGATAGACTATGATCGTTAAACATTTTTTGGTTGCTCAACGGACTCACGAAAAGAGATCTGAGCCATATGATCATGATTTCATTTTGATCCAACGATTGTTTCTTCATTATTTACCATCTGATCATGCTCTTATTTTGATCTGACAACCCATCATCAATCTCTACGATCAGTCTGCAGGTTTTTGCAAATCAAATGAACGGTCATGATTACTCCACAATCCTTTGCACATATTTCCTCAATTGTAGAACTTTGTTTTTGCTTCACTCAAATGTGCCTTCTCTCCTGAGCTTTGTTTCGATGTGCGCCTCAATGCAGTGTCTCTATGCAATCACAAGGATATCTCTCCTGAGATTTCCCCTCGACCTTTCCAAAGGTCTTAATGCTGCATGTTATTTGTTTTGTGTGTGGATCTTCTGTGAATTAACTAATTTTCTTCCCTCCTGAGATTTGATCTTTTTATGCGTTTTCCTACATACTTTTTCCATGGTTGCTATCAATGACAACTATGATTTTGCGTGCACCCTGAACATTTCTATTTCTATCCTTCCTAAACATTTGATGCATTCTCATGCATATCTTTGTCATGGTTAACATCAATGAAAACTAGACTTCCAACAATGTTTTATTGAACACTTACATCCACAAATTCTTCCTTAAACTAACAACTACAAACAACTACAACGTTAGACTATCCACTAAATGAACCTACTCATTACAACCTCATATGACTCTCAAGCTCTTGGTTCCTTGTCAAAAGATCATTTTATTTAGCATGGAGAATATATGATGATGGGAAAGAGAATCTTCTCAAGACAAAAACCATGGTTTATATACCTCTCTAATATGAGACTATGTGTAATGTTTAAAACATATAATTTTTTTGTTTTATTTTGACATGTGAGGATTTTGGATCGGGTGGTATTCATTTTACATGTGGTGGGAAATTTTTAAAATATTTCCCAATGAAAACCTCTTTTGTCACCCACAAAGGATTATAGTTTGCATGTGCCTTTGCAACCCTTAATTGGACATTTCTCCTTTATATTATGTTGATATTTACAATTTTTTATATTAGGTTGATATTTACAATTTTTAACATTATATTTTGGGTTCTCAATGGTGATATAACTCTATGGTAGTTAGGAACCTATAATGCAATAAAGTATGATGATGCACTCCTACGATTTTTTCTTAGGGTCCATGCTAAGAATATTTTTAAAATGTTTTATAATATTTACATAAATCATTACAACTCAGCCGATCTCACTTGACATCTATAAAACAACCATGTCATTACATTATATATATACATAATATGATTGAAAAAATATTCCCAAAGTAAAAAATATAAGTATTAAAAGAGATATCTAGACTTAGTAGTGAATTTCCATAAATACAATTGATAATGCATAGGAATTTGCAAAGTAGTAGATTAGGCATATGTGCAAGTATAAGGTAGATCGTAGGGGAAATGAATGATGTATAAGAAGAGTTTCGATGCACATAGAAGGTGTAAGTATTTCAATGTTGGATTTGTATTCATGATGAATATGAAGAAAGAGTTTTATGCCCATGGCACACACAAGATGAATATGAAAAATATTAAAGTGTGTGTAATTAAGAAGAAGATTCATGACAACCAAACAAGGTGAAGTTGATAGAAATATTTATATAGTTACATAGTTAATACTATGTATTTGTATGAGTTCCTAGAAGTTGAGATTGTAGTAATGGAAGTCATTGAGGAAGAAAGTGGAAAGAAATATTGATAAATAAAAATGGAAAGGATTAATTTAGATGATATATAGAAGGTGTTGGATAAGAAGGTGATGAATATACAAAGTGTTTAATATCAGTGGTGTTTGGGTAAGTGGAGGAAGGATAAGATACAAAGAATAATTGAATTTTCAGTAGGAATATAATTTTGAGTAGGAATATCATAATATTTGTAAGGGAAATATTAATGTTGGAGAAAGATAGAGGGTGAAGAACAAATGTAAGGATGTACAATGTTTTATTTGTAAGGGGAATTTGATGTAGAAGCATCTATTGTTTTTCTAAGTATTGTTTTGCACTAGGGGAATATGACATGAGAAAATGTAATGAATGTGATTGGAATGAAGAAAAGTGTCACAAGGGAAAGAGCATGGCATGAGGAACATGATAGTTGAAACTGTGATAGAAGAAACAATGTGACCATGATAAGAGAAAATCACGGCTTCAAGTATATATACTAATGAGAAAAGTGACAAGGAAACAAAATATCACCAAAGATGTGTGAATTCATAGAAGTGTGTGAGAGGTGGAACATGGTGGAAAGCACACATGTTGAGTGTGATACAAAACAAAGGGAAAATGAAACGTCACAAAAGATGGTGAAGCACCAAGCACGGATTTGAGGGAACTTAATGAAGGCATAAGGGAGGGAATGGAATCTACAAAGTAATAGAGAAAGTTGGAGCATTAGAGGAAAGGTGGACAATTAAGGAAAAAATGAATAAATATGAGGGCATCCATTTAGATTAGTCATGCAGATAATAGTCAATCAGATCATATTATTGTATTAGAGTTAATAATATCAATATTTTGTTCCTTGATCCTAATAAGAACATGAAAAAAGAAAGCTATAAGGTGTAAATGTATATTGATTTCTAAATAATGAGAAAGATTGAACATCTCTCTATACTTATAGTATGAATAATATTGCTATATAATAGTGTATGTGTAAATGACTAACTTGAGATTGCACATGCTACACATATATGATTGTAAGAATGGAGAGAAAAGAGGAAATTGGGTATAGACTATATTCCATGTCCTTATAATATTTCCAAGACAGATAAATCTAATATCTTGCATAATAATAAACACAACAAAAAATTATTTAAAAATTAAACTAATATTACGAATAATAAATGGGGTTGTGTTAGTTTTGGGTTAGTGATTGGACATGCAATGATATGTAAACAAATTGGAAATGCATTGATATGTACAAAATTTAAAAACACGAATTCAAAGTACCCTTTTATTGGTTATTGTTTATGTAAAGTCAATTGAACTCGTTGTATCAGCTGAGGTATAATTCTCACCACATTTCCTATTGGTTTAGGAAAGAAACACAAGCGCAAAGCAGCATATTCAAATAGTCATGATATGTTCTAAACATAAAGTGATATGATGGTTCATATTCTCCTTTAGACTAATGGATATAATGATCCATGACTTAACACATGATTGGTCCATTATCTATATTTAAAGAGCATAGTGGTTCATTTTCTAGAGCTCAATTGTGAGAAAATTTTATGTACACATTTTTATCTTGCACTAACATATTTCCTCAAGTGGCCATGTTGATAGGGGTCTTGGACTATTTCCCTCTTTGAGGATTTTAACCATGTAAAAGCACTAATATACCTATCTTTGAACTGGTTTTGTGAGCGGTTTTTTAAGTTGTTTGTCCTTTGTGAAAATGTTGTATTTCTTGAACACTCAAATACACAAATTCTTCCTCAAACTACCAACTACAAGATTAGACTATCCTCTAAAACCACCTACTCATTACAACCTCATATGAATCTCAAGCTCATGGTTCATTGTCGGAATATCATTTGATTTAGCATGGAGAATAGATGATAATTGGAAAGAGATTCTTCTCAAGACAAAAACCATGGTTCATATACCTCTCTAATATGATACTATGTTTAATGTTTAAGACATATAAAAGTTTTTTTTTTATTTTGAGATGTGAGGTTTTTGGGTCGGGTGGTATTCATTTTACATGTGGTGGGAAATTTTTAAAATATTTCCCAATGAAAACATCTTTTGTCACCCACAAAGGATTATAGTTTGCATGTGCCTTTGCAACTTTTAATTGGACATTTCTCATTTATATTATGTTAATATTTACAAATTTTAACATTATATTTTAGGTTCTCAGTGGTGATATAAATCTATGGTAGTTAGGAACCTATAATGAAGTAAAGTATCTATGTCTAAACATAGTTTATGATGATGCACTCCTACGATTTTTTCTTAAGGTTCATGCTAAGAATACTTTTAAAATGTTTTAAAATATTTACATCAGTCATTACAACTCAGCCGATATGACTTGACATTTATCAAAACAACCATGTCATTATATTATATATATACATAATATGATTGAAAACATATTTCAAAGGTTAAAAATATAAGTATTAAAAGATAAATATTGACTTAGTAGTGAATTTCCATGAACACAGTTGATAATGCAGAGGCATTTTCAAAGTAGTAGATTAGGCATATGTGCAAGTATAAGTTATATCGCAGGGAAAAGGAATGATTTATAAGAAGAGTTCCAATGCATATAGAAGGAGTAAGTATTTCATGGTTGGATTTTTAGTCATGATGAATATGAAGAAAGAGTTTTATGCCAATGGCACATAGAAGATGAATATGAAAAATATTAAACTGTGTGTAATTAAGAGGAAGTTTGATGACAAGGAAACAAGGTGAAGTTGCTGGAAATATTTGATATAATTATGATAGTTAACGCTATGTATTTGTATCAGTGCACATAATTTGAGATTGTGGTAGAAAAGGATGCAAGTTATTGAGAAAAAAAGTGGAAAGAAATATTGATAAACAAAAATGGAAAGGAATAATTTAGTTGATATATTGAAGTGGTTGGATAAGAAGGTGATGAAGACACAAAGTGTTTAATATCAATGGTGTTTGGGTAAATGGATAAATGGATAAGATACAAATAATAATTGAATTTTGAGTAGGAATATTAGAATATTTGTAAGGGAAAGATTAATGTTGTAGAAGAGATAGAGGGTGAAGGACAAATGTAGGGATGCACAATGTTTTATTTGTAAGGGAAATTTGATGTAGAAGCATCCATGATTTTTCTAATTATTGGTTTGCACTAAAGGAATATGAAATGAGAAAATGTAATGAATGTGATTGGAATGAAGGAAAGTGCCACAAAGGAAAGAGCATGACATGAAGAGTGTGATAGTTGAAAGTGTGATAGAAGTAACAATGTGACCATGATAAGAGAAAATCATGGCTTCAAGTATATCTACTAATGAGAAAAGTGACAAGGAAAAAAAATATCACCAAAGATGTGTGACTTCATAAAAGTGTGTGAGAGGTGGAACATGGTGGAAAGCACACATGTTGAGCGTAACACAAAACAAAGGGAAAATGAAATGTCACAAAAGATGGTGAAGCACCAAGCACAGATTTGAGGGACCTTAATGAAGGCATAATGGATGGAATGGAATCTACAAAGTAATAGAGAGTGTTGGAGCATTAGAGGAAAGGTGGACAATTAAGGAACAAATGAATAAATATGAGGCCATCCATTTATATTACTCATGGAAAAAATAGTCAATCAGATCATATTATTGTATTAGAGTTAATAATATCAAGAGTTTGTTCTTGGATCCTAATAAGAACATGAAAAAGAAATCTATAATGTGTAAATGTATATTGATTTCTAAATAATGAGAAAGATTGAACATATCTCTATACTTATAGTATGAATAATATTGCTATAATAGTATATGTGTAAATGACTAACTTGAGATTGCACATGCTACACATATATGATTATAAGAATGGGGATAAAAGAGGAAAATGGGTCTAAACTATATTCCATGTCTTTATAATTTTTCCAAAATAGATAAATCTAATATCTTGCATAATAATAAACACAACAATTTTTTTATTAAAAATTAAAATAATATTACAAATAATAAATTGGGTTGTATTAGTTGTGGGTTAGTGATTGGACATGGAATGATATGTAAACAAATTGGACATGCACTGATATGTACAAAATTTAAAAACAATAATTCAAAGTACCCTTTTATTGGTTATGGTTTATGTAAAGTCGATTGAACTCATTGTATCAACTGAGGTATAATTCTCACCGCATTTCCTATTGTTTTAGGAAATAAACACATGTGCAAAGCAACATATTCCAATAGTCATGATATGTTCTAAACATAAAGTGATATGATGGTTCATGTTCTCCTTGAGGCTAATGGATATATTGATCCATGACTTAACACATGATTAGTCCATGATCTATATTTAAAGAGTATAGTGGTTCATTTTCTAGAGCTTAATTGTGAGAAAATATTATGTACACATTTTCCTTTTGCATTAATATATTGCCTCAACTGGCCATGTTGATAGGGGTCTTGTTATATTTCCCTCTTTGAGGGTTTTAACCATGTGAAAGCACTAGTATGCCTGTCTTTAAACTGGTTGTGTGAGCGGTTTTTTAAGTTGTTTGTCCTTTGTGGAAATTCCATGTTTTCTTGAACACTCACATCCACAAATTCTTCATTAAACTACCAAATACAACATTAGACTATCCACTAAAATCACCTACTCATTACAACCTCATATGACTCTCAAGCTCATGGTTCCTTATTAGAAGATCATTTGATTTAGCATGGAGAAGAGATGATGATTGGAAAGAGAATCTTCTCAAGCCAAAAACAATGTGGAGAAGAGATGATGATTGGAAAGAGAATCTTCTCAAGCCAAAACAATGGTTCATATACCTCTCTAATATGAGACTATGTGTAATGTTTAAGACATATAAAAGTTTTGTTTTATTTGACATGTGAGGGTTTTGGGTGGGGTGGTATTCATTTTACACGTGGTGGGAAATTTTTAAAAGGTTTTCCAATGAAAACATCTTTTGTCGCCCACGGAGGATTCTAGTTTGCATGTGCCTTTTCAACCCTTAATTGGACATTTCTCATTTATATTATATTGATATTTACAAATTTTAACATGATATTTTGGGTTCTCAAGTTGATATAACCCTATGGTAGTTAGGAACCTATAATGCAATAAAGTATCTATGTCTAAACATAGTTTATGATGATGCACTCCTACGATTTTTTCTCAGGGTCCATGCTAGGAATATGTTTAGAATGTTTTACAATATTTACATCAGTCATTACAACTCAGTTGATCTGACTTAACATCTATCAAAAAAACCCATGTCATTGCATTATATATACATAATATGATTGAAAACATATTCCAACGGTAAAAAATATAAGTATTAAAAGAGAAATCTAGACTTAGTCGTGAATTTTTGTAAATACAATTGATAATGCAGAGGCATCTGCAAAGTAGTGGACTAGGCATATGTGTAAGTATAAGGTAGATTGTAGGGTAAAGGCATGTTGTATAAGAAGAGTGTCGATGCACATAGAAGGTGTAAGTATTTTATGGTTGGATTTTTAGTCATGATGAATATGAAGAAAGAGTTTTATGCCAATGGCACATACAAGATGAATATGAAAAATATTTAAATGTGTAATTAAGAAGAAGTTTGATATATATGATATATCATATTACAAGCAAACAAGGTGCGCACATACAAGATGAATATGAAAAATATTAAAATGAGTAATTAAGAAGAAGTTTGATATATATGATATATGATATAGCATATAGCATATACCATATACCATATTACAAGCAAACAAGGTCAACTTGCTAGAAAGATTTGATATCGTTATGATAGCTAACACTGTATTTGTATGAGTGTACAAAAGTTGAGATTGCGGTAAAAAAGGATGGAAGTCATTGACGAAGAAAGTGGAAGGAAATATTGATAAACAAAAATGGAAAGGAATAATTTAGATGATATATAGAAGGTGTTGAATAATAAGGTAATGAAGACACAAAGTGCTTAATATCAGTGATGTTTGGGTAAGTGGATGAATAGATAAGATACAAAGAATACTTCAATTTTGAGTAGGAATATCAGAATCTTTGTAAGGGAAAGATTAATGTTGTAGAAGGGATAGAAAGTGAAGGACAAATGTAAGGATGCACAATGTTTTATTTGTAAGGATAATTTGATGTAGAAGCACATCCATGATTTTTCTAAGTATTGGTTTGCACTAGGGGAATATGACATGAGAAAATGTAATGAATGTGTTTGGAATGAAGGAAAGTGCCACAAAGGAAAGAGCATGACATGAAGAGCATGATAGTTGAAAGTGTGATAGAAGTAACAACATGACCATGATAATAGAAAACCATGACTTCAAGTATATCCACTAATGAGAAAAGTGACAAGGAAACAAAATATCACCAAAGATGTGTGACTTCTTAGAAGTGTGTAAGATTTGGAACATGGTGGAACATGGTGGAAAGCACACATGTTGAGTGTGATACAAAACAAAGGGAAAATTAAACGTCACAAAATACGGGGAAGCACCAAGCATGGATTTGAGGGAACTTAATGAAGTCATAAGGGCGGGAATGAAATCTACAAAGTAATAGAGAAAGTTGGAGCATTAGAGGAAAGGTGGACAATTAAGGAACAAATTAATAAATAAGAGGGAATCCATTTAGATTAGTCATGAAGACAATAGTCAATCAGATCATATTATTGTATTAGAGTTAGTAATATCAAGAGTTTATCCCTGGATCCTAATAAAAATGTGAAAATAGCAAACTATAATGTGTAAATGTATATTAATTTCTAAATAATGAAAAAGACTGGACATCTCTATATACTTATAGTATGAATAATATTGTTATATAATAATGTATGTGTAAATGACTAACTTGAGATTGCACATGATACACATATATACATATATGTGTTAGCCTATGGCTTACCTTTACCAATCACTAAGTCTAAATTGTCACCTATATTTGTATTATTCATTTAGGATATTAGTAATATATCCTCAAGTGATGACTAATGATTTAGTTAAGATTTCCTAGCCTAGTCATCATGCATGAATTTAGGATCTAGAGTAAATCTCTCTATGAGGTGGCATCACCCATTGTACTATAAATATGTACCAGTGGTGTGAATACATCGAGTGTTGGCTTGTGAGCCTTTTCCGTCATCTTGTTGTTCCTGTCTATATTTTATCAATTGGTATCAGAGCTTCTTTGTTCTTAAGGGCCTGTTAGTCTTGAGTTCCATGGTATTTTTCAATGGGAGGTGAGGTGCAGCAACATCATGCAGCAAAATAAGTGCAAATTGGCACACAAGCTACATCATCCAAAAAATAGATATGGGGGAAATCAAATCTGATCTACATTCGTTTATTTGGCCGAGAATAATTCGATCTGAGATGTAGTGGGACCATGGAGAAAAAGAAGGAAAGAGAAAATAACCTTGCTGGCTACACCAACAAATTGCAGATCTGTAATCACATGCGCAATGGAAATAAAGAGGTCATAGTTTTTTTTTTTTTTTGCATCTAGTTTAATATGGTATTGTAGATCTTTCTCTCATTATTCTCGAATTCTTGATTGTATATGGCATTAGATCACTCTCAAAATTTGTAGATTTGGTGCCTGGTGTGATGTGGTAGATTTATTTATTTGATGGTGTGTTTGGTAGCGTGTTCTCACCATCTACTCACACATCCTTTTATGGATCTACGTTGTATCTGTTGATTAAAGAAAACTTCAACATTTTCTATGGACTACCATTTTGCACCTTTCAAATTACCCTAGTCTGATCTACGTTCTTGAAGAAGCCATAAAATGAAAAGAGCAGAGTCTTCCCTCATTGAGGTTGGATTGTTCATTACTCGTGATGCCAAAAAGAAAGAGGATATAATTTGAATTAGTTTGGATCGAATATGCATACCCACGACTCTTCATCGATCAAACCCACAAACCAGCATGGATCGAATTGGAACGACAACTCTGTTGCACCATAGCAGGAAATTACTCCTAAAATGTCAATCCTGGAATCGATCCATCCACTCTATTTTTGGTGAATATTTGGTTAATAGTTATGTAGATCTGAATAATTTGACAGTGAATTATATTGTTTAAATGTTGTGAAAAGAGGTCACATCAGTTTGCAGTAAAATCAAATCAGTTTGCAATCGGATTTACCAAACCAAGTAGATTAGAGCATGAGAGTTGCACTAGACCAAACCATTGATCGAAAAACCATAGTCAACTTCTGAAGTGTAGGGTTTAGAGACTTCACTCGATCTGTCTCATTCTTATCAGTGTCCATGTGCTAGTGTAATACTGCCAAATCTGTGAGCTTTTCCAGAAAAACGTCTTGCCTCCGGTCAGACTGATGGCATTAATCCATCCCATGAGCTCATTTTCCACATGGCTTCTACAAAAAATGGTGGAAATGAAGAGAATCTTGCACTCAGAAAACCCTCATTTGATTGCGCAACAGAGGGTGTATTAGAACAATAGAGGCGCATTGAAAGATTGATGCACTCTCACTGACTACAAAAGAAAGATCAACGATATCCCATGCAAACAAACTCACTGCTAAAATCATGGCATGGATCCTCCTTTCTGTAATAAATGGTGGTGACCTCAATCAAACCAAGTAAAATCGCATCACGCCCACACATAGCAATATATCTCTAGGTGCCTTCTCCAACGATTGGCATGGTGGTTTATGGCGGTTTGGCACAACATTTTTCCACAAGATTGGAGATCCCAAGGAACTACGAGATCCCAAGTTCAAATCCAGCGGCTGATGCATGGAATAAAATGTATTTTGAAGTTTCTCATTAATCCTTGGGTTTATTATTTCAATGTAAGGGTGAAAAATGTAAGTGACTTTTTTTTTTTTCTCATCTTTAAAAAAAAAAAAAATAGAGTAAAAATTAAATTTGGAGAGGTCGTAAGTAGAATTTGTTAATTGGCTTACTGAAATCTTACATTTGTAAAAGGCATTAGAAGCTTGAAAGCTACATCCTTAAAGTTGTTGATTCCATGAGAGCAGGATATGGATATCACTATATCCCTCTCATTGTATTTGGTTTCATAGGAGAGATACTCATATAAAATTGCTTCATTTTTTTTGTGATTGTGTCCAAGAACCGCCCAAAATTGAATAAGGGGATCTTAGGTACACTTTGTGTTGTGTGTGATGGATTATTCTTAATGTTTCTCTTGTGTGTCTAGTTTTGGCACTTAAAACATAATTGTACAAAACAATCATACAGACTATAAAGTACAAGGCAACTTAATGAAATTCGAGCACATGTGAGCATTGCCAGTGAAGCACATACATTCAAGCACAATCAAAGCTATCAATTAAGAAGAAACAAAGATATCAAATTATAAATCACATCAACAATGGACATATCAAGCTCATAATCAAGGACTTAAAGCATCATCAAACTTGAAGATCAACTCAACTTTGAAATCAACATTTATTGTAAACTTGCAAATAGTGTTTTTTGTAAGTAATCAAGATCAACTTAAATTATTTTGTAAGTGTCCAATAAAATCAAGTTGAATTTGTAATTGGGTGCATTCTCGATTGAGCCCGACACCCAAGAGTCTTTTGTTATTTTTGAGTCGAAATTGACAAAGTTGAGTACTTGAAACTCAAATCATTGTAATCACGTTTTTGGGTGCATTTTCGGTAGTATCTGACACCCTCAACTTCTTGGAAGAAAGCAAGAAATGTACAAGAGAGCGTGGAACAAAATCAAGCAAGCATGAATTTCAAGCAAGTGATTCAAGTGAGCGAGTTGCAGATAAGCCTTCTTCTATCGATTCAAATTGCAATAAGGATCTACCTGCACAAGGAGACCTCCTTTAGTGTTTTGAAATGGCTCGAAGTCTCGAATTATTAGAGTTATTGAACACTCTAATAAACACCACTGAAGACAACACAATGATATTGATCAAAACAACTCTTCAATCAGTGCTAACTTGTTTGCAAGTGACGCAAGATAAAGGTAGACTTCTTCAATCTCTATCCCAACTATTGAATGATGAAATCAAGGATCTCAAAAATCAATAGCCAATGAAGTGTTCTGAACTAGTTTTTGTTCAACACAACCATCTCTATGATGATGAAGATGATGATTTTGATCAACAATCAGTGAAGGAGAAACTCAGTAAGACAACTCCAGATGAAAACAAAGATGAATCTATTCATGAACCTACTTTTCAAGAGTTTTCTTTTGACTTCAATGAAGAAAACCTTTCAATGTTGCAACAACATGCAGTAAATCCACTTCCACATATTTCAAAACAACAGGTTCAGAATACTCTTTCCAAGCCCATCATCAGACCTTGGGAAGAAATCATCTTCAACAAGAATAGAAAAGGAATTGGATATGACAAGGAAGTTACCTTTAATATTCTCAATTATTCCAGACCAATAAAGTTCCAAAGTGTTGGATTCCTTGAAGAAGATTTGCTTTCACCTGTTCAAGTTCAGCATCATAATGCGACATGCCAACATTGTAATACAGTTGGTCACATGAAGAATAAGTGTTTTGATCTCCATCCTTGCCAACATTGTGGCAAGCATAACCATTCTTCAGACAGATGTTCAACACTGAAGAAACCTGCAAGATTGAAGATTCACTATGAGTGGATTGATCTTTGGCAGTGGTCATCAACAACCAAGCGATTAAATAAGTCTTACCGAAGAATTCAATCTCGAGTAAAGAACAATCTTTCAACACATAACATTTATGTACCTCACATAAGTGGTCCCCTTATAGCGTAGCTTTCGAGCATGGCCCTCACGGGATGAGATAACATGTAGTTTTTTCCGCATGCCCACTTTTTGTTGTACTGAAATGGAACAAGTATGGTTCTCTCTTGAGCATAGAAGGGGGCGAGTACAATGATGTAACTCTCATGCACCTTAAGGGGGGGAGTTCAAAATTCCAGTGACAATGGTTCATGAAACCACTTGTGGTCTCTCCTTTCAACTGAAAAAGGGGGGAAATGATGATGGAATTGGTTGTCAGACAGAAATTTTTGACACTAACAAACATCAAGTATGCCAGATGGGCATGAAATTTGCAAAATGGGCAACTGCAATCTGTAGATGACAGACTTTAGCATAATTATGGTTCAATAAGTTTAAGTTGAACCATACATAATTTGGATGTTAATTTTGATTTTGAGAGCAATGATGTGGACATTTGGTTCACATAGATGGTCATTCGACCTAGCAGAGGACAAGAGGATCCTTCTGCATTGTATCTTGGCATTTGATTGAGTTGTCAGGCATTTTCAGGGATGTGTCAGACTAGAAGCTGATTCACTTCTCTTGGTTCTCTCTCATCATATTGGAGTTTACATTAAGTGAACAAATTGCATGCATCCTGGCTCACATGATTACATAGTGAGATTTTCTAGAGATGACAGACTTTAGCAGGATTATGGTTCAATGACTTGCAATTGAATCATATACAGTATACATTGGGATGTTGTTGGACACCTAAAAGTGTCAAGATTGGTTAGTGGTTATCCAAAAACCATCAGATACATGGTATCAATTGGTTAGTGGTCATCCCAAACCACAGATTCAGAGAGAACTTCAGTGATACACTAATATTAGAGTGGTGATACTACATGTTCACCAATTAGAAGAAGACATCAGATTCTTCTAGCTCAAATACTTGGAAAAATGATCAAAATGTCAAGCAATCAGGAAATGTTCAGATATTGTAGTTGTTCACTTCCATATCTCAGCTCTCTTCCAGTTCATTTCAAATGAACAAGTTCAGCATCCAGATTGGCAGTTTTTCAGGCAGTTCTTCATTGAGGCTCAACTCAGGAGTTTCAGTATGAAGACTTGGAATTGATACCAGTTTATGCTTTATTGTTGGTATTATTGATTGTACTTGTTATTGAGGGGGGGATTGTTAACCTATGGCTTACCTTTACCAATCACTAAGTCTAAATTGTCACCTATATTTGTATTATTCATTTAGGATATTAGTAATATATCCTCAAGTGATGACTAATGATTTAGTTAAGATTTCCTAGCCTAGTCATCATGCATGATTTTAGGATCTAGAGAAAATCTCTCTATGAGGTGGCATCACCCATTGTACTATAAATATGTACAATTGGTGTGAATACATCGAGTGTTGGCTTGTGAGCCTTTTCCGCCATCTTGTTGTTCCTATCTATATTTTATCAATATGATTGTAAGAATGGAGAAAAAAGAGGAAACGGGGTCTAGACTATATTCCATGTCCTTATAATATTGTCAACAAATAAATCTAATATCTTGCATAATAATAAACACAACAAAATGTTTATTAAAATATAAACTAATATTACAAATAATGAATGAGGTTGTGTGTGGGTTAATATAACAATTTTTTTATTAAAAATTAAATTAATATTACAAATAATAAATGAGATTGTGTTATTTGTGGGTTAGTGATTGGACATGCAATGATACATAAACAAATTGGATATGCATCGATATGTACAAAATTTAAAAATACAAATTTAAAGTACTATTTTATTGGTTATTGTTCATGGAAAGTAAATTGAACTCATTGTATACAGCTTGACTAGGGTTAATGGTTAAGAACATGTGTTTCCTCTTAAAAGGTCACATGTTCAAATCTTGAAGGATAGGGTATGTATATCTGGATGAAGGAGGTCTCATAGGATATGTATACCTGGATAAAAGAGGTCTCATACACCAATTTTTGGACACTAACATTTATTTCGCATAATATATATTATAAAACATTTTGAACAGGATACCTTATTCAGATGTTCAAGGTTGTTACCCTGTAAAAAAATTCTTCCCCTCTCTCAATTGCAATGGGCTCAATTGCAATGGACTGCCCAGTTGAGAGGTGAACCAAATAACAGATGGGCAATGTGGCGGAAGAGAAGCAACCACAGTCCAAACATTTTCTCTCTATCATACTTCATCGACCATTCGTCATCCAATGCATACAAATGCCTAGAACAAAAAGAAGTCATACACGAACTGTAACGTCTCCTTAAACACCACATATTTTCCAACCTTGTCCAGGTTCCCACCCTTGGATCGAAAACTTCTGCACTTCTTCCCACTTGATCATGCACCGGATTTTTTGTGCTACTTCCCCTCAATACCATGAATTTTCCTTCCGTGAAAACACCCTTAAATCCGAGTCGTTCTTGGGTCATAGGAGGGAGAACTTCCCACTTATCCTCCTCCACGTCATAAGCTTCTACAGTAGCCAAAGGGTTGCCAGTTTTTGATTCAGACAAACACACTCATAGGAGACAAACACATTCACCATGTTGATGTGTGAGATCTTTTTTTTTTTAAAGGAAAGGGACTCTAGGATGAAACCAATTGGTTTATGTAACTGAAGAGACCCCTTAGCTCCTTTAGATAGATAAGTTGGTTGGATCCCTTCTTCCAAACCTTTGGCCCTTTGTCATGAGATCGTGGGTTCAACACTTTGGGTCTGCCGGGGTTAGGTGCATATGCATTGTGGCCTGCAGGAATTGTCCCTTCGGGTGGACTACCACTGACTTGTTATAGGAACAATTAGTTTTCACTATAAATTAAGAGACCCTTATCACAATGGATCAAATAACAATTACATTATATGAAAATTTTATATATATAAGGTTTGTTAAAAGATAACTATTTTAAAGTAATATTAAATTTGACTATTCAATGGTTTTTTAATTTTATAATGTTAATGATTTGAGTTTACCCACTTGTAACTTCCACCATGTTTTTGTATGAGGTCCCTTTTTTGTAGGAGAAGGGACCCTAGGATGAAACCAACAGGTTCCCACTATAATGAAAGAGACCCTTATCACAAGTAAGTCACAAGTTATTGGTATATCTGGATTGCACACTATTCGATATACTCTTGGTTATATCTGGATTGCATCCTATATTTGGACCTACCTCCCAACCATTCAAGCAATTTCCTTTCAATGAAACTTGTTAGTTTGTAATACAAAGAAGGCCCTCCACACAATCGAACTTATGACCTTCAATAAAGAAGTGAGGTCCCTTGTCTTAGGATTCGGATTGTACCAAAAAAAGAAGAAGATGATATCCATGATATAGTTATGGACTTTAAAATTGAATTATTATTACTGTTATTATTTTAATTCTAATTCTATTTTATATCAAGAATTTTAAAAATTACAACTTTGTGTATCTACTTTAATTTAAATCTATTCTATTAAAATATTTTAAAAAATCAATTTAATAAATTCTAATATATTTTTATTATAATTATGGTACAACAATTAGGGGAGGCAGTTGCGGGGGGGGTGGGGGGTGTTGTATGGTCCCAGAGGAATACAATAATTGGAGTATTTTTGGAACCTTGGTATTACAACAAATGATACTGCAGAATCATATATAGTCTATCGAGGGGTGCAATTAGTGCTTCAGAAGTATCTTATGTAGTTGAATATAGTGGGGGGCTCTAAGAACACCATACGATATTTTGTCATTGGCTCCAATCCAAGGGAGATTCAGTTAAAATCTCTCATAGGAAGGATCCAACTATCTCTTTCCAATGTCTCTATCTAGTTTTTCCACATTATAAGAGAAAATAATAAGGAAGCGAATGAAATGGCTAATAGATCCATCAGTTTAGCTCCACGCTTGTTGGGAGTTTGTGGGAAGGTAATTCATGCAACCCCTCCTTAATGAAAGGGGATAGATATTGGATGGGTCCCTAGGGGTCCACATAAGGTTCCCTTGGACAAGAGTGCATGGCAGGCTCATGCATAAGAGGTTTTATTGTGTCCTCTTCATGGCAAGTTCACGACTGAACAATCTCTCGTCTCTTCGATTTATGGTGAAGGATTGACCAATCTTAGATATGATTATGATGCAGGTGAAGACAATATTACCAGCATGTGGAAAATGTACTTGGCCACATGGGAACTTAAGGAAGGAAGTATGTTCAGATCCTTATTTGGATTTGTATGTGATGGATTTAATGGGGGATGGGAGTAATACATTGATTCAAGGATATGCTCAGTTGTTCGAAGTACAAGTACTGGCGATGGAAGTCGTTAATGAGGTTATTTGGGTGGTGTTGTTGTGCGATGATATCATTGCAAAACGCGGTTGTGATATGAAGAAGGAATAAAATGCATGTATTCATATGATTTCAACTGGCTGCAATTCATTTAAAACAAGGATTGAACTCTTAATTCCCAACTAGGAGAACAATTTTCAAAGGAGGGGAGAATATTGGAAGTGTAATTGTATTTTGTGGCTAGTCTGGTGGCTCATGGATAGTGAAACGATACACGAAATTGGTCTGGTAAGTGTTGATGGAAATATTTTGAATTGGTTTGGTCATGAGGATAGAAGACTTGAATTTGTTAGTCAAGTTGCCAATTCGGTTGGTGGAATTATGGTATCTGTGTTGGATTACTGAGAGGGGGGGTGAATCAGTAATAGCATAATTATAATCATTTTTCTTCAAATGTTATATCAATGTAGAATTATTATCCAATAATGATCAGTAAAAAATAAACAGTCACACACATACACAGTACACAAGTGTTTTACATGGAAACCCAAATCGGGAGAAAACCATGTAATGTTTTTTCTTATATGTATTGAAGAATTACATTCATTCGAAGCACCAACTTCCTTTGTTTTCAGCTGCAACTGGAAGAAGGCTCCAACCCCCTAGTTTCTCATGCTACAACCTGAGGGAAGCTCCAACTCCCCAATTCTCTAGCTACAATCAGAAGGAGGCTACAACCCCCAATGTTCTCTGGCTACAACCACCTGTCCTTGCCCCATCCTGCCACCCTGAAGTAGAAGTAGAATGATGGAACGATTGTCACACTATCACTATGAGATATATCATTGTAAACCTGTACCAATAAATCTGAACCATGCATCAACCATGCATCAACTTGTACCTCAACCCGTAATCAACCTGTACCATAAACAAGTGCATCCAACCATGTACCACGTATGTACCAATCATGTGTCAACTACTCATCAACTATGACTCATCAATATGTACCAACATCATCAACTATACACCTCATGTATGTGCGCCAACTCATCAACTACTTGTCTCAA
>ML780566.1:27937-43653 GCA_009831015.1 Picea engelmannii | reverse complement strand
ACCTTTTAAAATCTCTTAAACCACTTTGATTACTTTGACCTTTTGGGGCTTCTAGATGACATATGAGGGTCCTCCAACTTCGTAAGGCCATAACTCTCAAACCATGAGGAGTTATGTGGCGTTCTACATACCACCAGAAATGACATGATATGTACTATCCATATAGAATAGTATTATCTGAAAATATATCATAACTCATACTGTTAACCATCAAACAAACTTGGGTCCATTACCCAAACCTGGGGTCTCCAACTTCTCATGGTCATAACTCTCTAACCATGAGGAATTATGTGATGTTTCACATACCACTGGAAATGACATGACAAGCACTATCCATCTAGGATATACTCCCTGACAAATTCACTTTCCTTCATCTCATAATTCCACAATTAAGCATGGGTTCTCTTACTCCACAAAGTGTCTTCCCGTGAGGGCTTTCACCATAAGGGGACCACTTTGGAGTTTGTCCATATTTACTTCTTATCAACCATGAAAAAACAATAATGAGTCATATTTACATTAAACAATATTGGGTCCATTACCCAAGCCTTTGTGCTATGGGGCTTTCGTCAAGGGTTGACATCAATGACAACCAACCTTAATCAACAATCTGTTTCAAGAGGTACCTAGGATTTCACCCCCACACGTCATTTGTGGTTCCTTCTACTCCTGAGCTGCATTCTGGTGCATAGGAAGATGGTAGGATTTGTGGTTAGTGGTGTGTTGGCTCTACTCCAAGTTGGATATAGAAAAAATTGTAGGCACACGATGGCAACAAATATCATTGGGCTCTCGGTCTAGGAAGAGGAAGAGATGGATGATAACTTCTCTACAAATCAGAAGTTGGAAATTAATATTAATGCCCTAGGATGAAACCAATTGCTTTCCAATATAACTGAAGAGACCCTTATCACAACTGATCAAACAACAATTACATTATATTGTATCCTCCACCATGTTGATGTATGAGATCCCTTTTTGCAGGACAAGGAATCTAGGATGAAACCAATTTGTTCCCACTATAACTGAAGAGACCTTTATCACAATGGATCATGGTTGACTCTTGAATATACTCTTGGGTTATAGTGGAAGCCTATACGATATTTGAACCTGCGTGTGGAGAGTGAAAGACCTACCTCCCAATCATTCAAGCAATTTCCCTTCAATGAAACTTGTTAGTTTGAAATACAAGGAACCCCTCCACAAAATCAAAATTATAACCTTCGATAAATAAAAAAAAGTGAGATCCCTTATTTCAAGAGTCAAATAGTACAAAAAAAAAAAAGATCATATCCATGATATAAATATAGTTATGGATTTTAAAATTGAATTATTATTATTGTTATTATTTTAATTTTAATTCTATTTTATATTAAAAAAATTTAAAATTACAATTATGTGTAACTATTTAATTTTAAATCTATTATCTATTAAGAGAAATTAAAAAAATATTAATTCCTTAAATTATGATATATTTTTATTCTATTTGTGGTACAACAATATTATAATGTAATTTTATTATCATTATGTTATAATTTTTGAAGTTAATTGCATCCAAACTTTTTGTATAATTATTATTTTGGCAAACTTCAATTATTTTTTTAAATTTGATTTAAGAATATGTGAGACTTATAATATCCCACAAACTCACTATATTACATCTTCAGTGAGTGGAGACCTCGTGCTAAACACATTTAGCTAACAAGTATACCATATATAAAGATAACTTGCAATTTATTACTTTTAAAGTATATAAAAGCAATAATTGACTAATGTTAACCATTCATAATTTATTTATTTGTTAGAAGGAAAATAAAATAAATTAATAATTTTATTTTTTTAAATAGAAAAAAAAAAAAAAAAACTATAATTTTGTTTTATTTTATTTTTTACAATAGACAATATAACTCACAATTCATTATTATTTAATAAATATTATTTTTTGTTTGTTAGAAATGTGTTTGTAACTTGTGGGGTTAATATTTTTAACCACTAGATAAGAAACCACAACCTAAGGGCATATAATCCGTCAAAATCACCCGAGGATCACCCCTGTTCTAGAACACAGCAACCCTTAACATGGCTAGATTTTTTAGTGTCTCCTCCTGACTAAAATCATCTTAAGGGTATTGAACTTGGGTCGCCTAGCAAACAAAACCCACACCTTAACTAATTGAGCTAGCAGGAATTGACTATTGAATAAATAATGTTAAACAAAAATAAACATTTTTGTTTTTAGGACATAACAAATTCCTTATAATTAATTTAATTTTTTTAAAGACTAAAGACACAATACATTATCCATAACTAATTTATGTTTTTTTTTAAAGTTCACAATCATGATTCTATTAATTTTTTAAAATATCATATAGATAAAAGAGCTTTGTTGTTGGCCTATCACTTGGGGAACTAAACAAGCAACAAAGGAAAATAACAACCGACAATATGTGTTGTTTATAGTTTGTCCAAAAAACATTAAAAACTAAAAGTGCCAGAGATACTCGCCTATGAGACTGTCAATAATTACCAGACCTATTCCTATGTTTATCTATCATTTAAAAAAAAAAAAAAACTTGAATGGTACCCAACTTCAAGGGGTCGAGGGCCTAACAGAGAGATCCGAAGGATTTTCTATCTGAGCATTGTCTTGTTCATATTGTTGGTGACAAAGCGGGAGACGAGAAAGAATCTCTTTGACCATCAAATGAAGACCATCGAGTTGAAGTTAAACAACGTTTTGGGAATCCTCCCTAGTCTTAAGGATTTGGCCCATAAAGGTCTTGATGTGCTAGTATAATTCTATTTTTTTTCAGTAGTGAGTCTCCCTTCCTCTTGTGTGAACTACATCTGGAACCCAATGAATGATAGTCTCAACCACTTCAGACTCTGTGGTCATGTCCCATTCTAAACTGACTGCAGCTTCGACTTCATCCATATTTTCTTGAAAATGGTGGGGAGTGTTTCTCTCGTAATTGTTGGATGCATTGTAGGCCTCCTTCTGAACTCGAGAGATTGTTCTTCCCACTTCTTGATTACGTGAGGAAGAAGCTACATGTGCTACCAAACCTCGACGATAACCTAGATGATAACCATGTTGGGGTTCCATGGTGTCGCGAACAAGAGAACAGAATGATGGGTGATACATGAGTGAGAATAAGGGCTGAGATTACTAGTCGTTGATTGTGGCAAGGAGGGACTTGGATTCCGAAGTCGAATTTACAATTTGTAGAGCATACATCGAACTATGGAAAATTCCAGTGTCGATCGTTTGAATTGCAGAGCCTATCATAGAGAAGGAGGATCGTGAGGGGAGAACGAATATGTTCATGGAGACTACAGGTAGTTAATATCATTTAGAGAATTTTTCAAGTGGTGTCGATGACTATACCCAGATTCCAGTGCTAGGCCTGAGGACTCATGGGAGCTCACATGGCTTCACATTCCATGTATTTCGAGGTGAAAACCCTGCCTTAATTTTTGTATTTGGATGTCGGATGGAAGGTCATGTCGTCATATACTTTTGGAGTTGGAGGGTGTGTTGATGACACCCACCTAGATGGTCTTACCCATCTATACAAGGGACCTTAAATGTTGAGACTGATGGAAATCTAGAGGATCCTCCCATTGTTCGAGGTCTACTCCTGTGGGATCCACCTCATTAATATTCTTGATGTCATCCTCAGGGATGGATCTCCCTTTAGTTCGCTTCCTGAGCACCCCATCCAAGGGAATACATAACTAATTTATGGTTAAAAAAAAAGATCATAATGTTTTTTTCCCCTTAATATCATATTAAAACCTAAATAAAAGGAAGTGAATGAAAAAGATAAAAATTTAAAATTTAGTGAATGAAAAAAAAGAAAAATTTAAAATTACTTATATAAACAATTTTCATGTAAGTTTAAATTCGTAATAAAATCCCCTAGTTTAAATTCATAAAATGGCCAATTCATACTAATGTAACTAAATTCAAGAGTTTTTTTGGGGGGAATCACAAAACCTACAGATTTTCATAGCATATTTTTCAACGGTAGCTACACCACTCTACGCCACAACAACTAGTGGTAAGAGTTTCTAGTGGGGAAATGATCAACATAAAGATTTCGATGAGACGAAACAAAATATTAGTCAAGGACTAATTATTGAATTTCCAAACTAGTAGAATCCCTTTGAAGTGGAAAAAGATTCAATTGAATATGTTATGGGAGCAATTTTGATGCAAGGAGGTAAGTTGGTATGCTATTGTTCTAAAATGTTTCTTAGGTGAGTCTTAAACTTCCCTACCTATGATAAGGAAATATATTCCCTAGTTCAAGCTATTAAAAAGTGGAAGCACTATCTGATGGGAAAGAAAACCATTATCCACATAGATCAACAGCCATTGCAATATTTTCAGGCCGAAAGTAAGCTTCAACAAACCGAGCACTACAAGTGGATGGAGTTTTTGTGGCAATTTCATCTAGTCATCAAGTATAAGAAGGGAAACACTAATAATTCCATAGACATGTTTTCAAGGCCACCCACCTCCAATATTACATCTTTGGGAACTCTTATGCACATGGATCATTTTACCCATGGTGCATACTAAGAGGCATACATAGAAGATGAGGACTTCAAGGAGGTGCTTCAATAACTAGAGGGTCAAATTCATGTAGAAGAGGTTGACAATAAGGATGACTATCATCTCATGAATTACTCTACAAGTTATACAAGCTTTGTGCTCCTAAAGGTAAAATATTGCATCTTATTAGAGAGGCTCATGCCTCCACATTTTGGTATTGGGAAGACAATTGCTAACTTCCAAAGGTATGTTTACTGGACCAAAATGCAAGAAGATGTAGTACAGTATATTATAATATGCATATTGTGTTGTACTAGCAATCCCAATAATATAAATCAATGTCTATACCATCCCTTACATGTACCCACTTGACCTTAGGAAAGCATTTCCATGGACTTTGTGGGAGGTTTACCAACAACTAGGAAGGGATGTGACTATTAATTTGTGATAGATGATAGGTTTAACAAGATATAAATTATTATGCCTCATAAAAATACCATCAAATGATACAACAAACATGTTATTTGAACAAGTTTGGGTGTACTTTGGGATACTAAATAGCATCATCTCAAAAAATGGATACCATATCTCTCAGTGCCTTTTGGACTACACTTTGGGAGAAGATGGAAACTAAGTTGAAGAGATATACAACATTCCATCCACAGATAGATGGGAAGACATAAATAGTAAATGGGATTTTGTTGTAGCTTTTGAGGGGTTACAATTATAAGAATCCAAATATCCAGGATAAAAATTTGATCTATATTTAGCACTCTTATAATATAGCAGTCCAGAAATCTACTTGTAAGTCTCTTTTTGAAACTTGCTTTGGGTATTTTCCATATTTTCCCTTGGATTTTGTTTATGGAAAACAAGAGGAGTGAGGGAAGAAATCACATGAGAGGTTTTGAGACTAAATATTTTTTTCAAAAATATTAGACAAATTCATTTTCAAGTACGAGAGACATTGAAGAATTCAAAAGAAAAATACAAGGCCTCACATGATCAACATGAAACCGAGAAGTCATTTAAAGTGGGAGACAAAGTTTGGTTATAGTTGAACAAGGAAGGACTACAGGGTCCTGGTAAGAAGATAAAGGCTTTGTGGTATGGTCCTTTTTAGGTATTGGAGAAGGTGGAAGATAATTCATATATACTCAATCTACCCCCATACATGTGCATTTACTCAATAGTGAATGTGGATAATTTGAAACTATATGAGTCTTCCATGTTGGATTATGAGGAGGAGAAGGTCCTACCTACCATACAATACTTAGCACCAAATGCTCAAGAAGAGTTGGCATAAGACATAGTTTTGCAGAGGAAGTACAAAACTACAATACAAGGGTAACATGACCTTTGGTAGATTCGGATGAAAGAAAAACTTCTAGGAAAAGAAAAATGGTACTCCAAGGAGAAGGTAGAGGAAAACATTCCTCTTCTCATTCAGTAAATATTTTGGGGACCAAAAACCTTCGTAAATGGGGAGGTATGATACATATTGGACCAATATATAATTTTTCATCTATATTGGTACTTTTTGGGTGGAACAAATTGGAGCAATCGGCTTGTAGGGCCATTTTAGTGGCAGGTCCTAGTTTGGAAAATTGAGGTGTGGAACCTTCCTTGGCCATTTTGAGGATTTAAATAGAAATTTTTTGGGTTACATTGTTCATAAAATGTTTCCACGCCCTTGAAAATGTTATATGCTCTGATACCTTTCCAACGGTGCGAACATCGCCTAAATTTGAGCTACTATGAAAAAGTTATGCATCATGCTAGTCAACCTAGCTTGGCGATTGCCATGATATGAGTGGATGCCAAATCAACCCCCATTTCTCACACATATTGAGATATCTACATGTTTTCTTTCAAGAATATTATAAAATTTCCAAACCTGATCACTAATTGAGCGTTGAGGAAATCAAAATCCTAACCCTAGACGACCATCAGGCTTTGTTAAATATTTATCCAATGGGAGGAGAAAGGGTTCCATTATTTTGTATTGTACTTGTTCCATGGTTGAGTAGAGCATCCAAGGACTGGAATTTTAGATAATAATAGAGGTAGGAAGAATATTCTGTAGTAGTAATTCAAGTCACAGAGTCATAGGAAACTGCATAGTGAGTGCCCCCCTTTATTTGTAATATCATTCCATTACCGAAGAAAAGAGATCTTTTTATACTCGACATAAAACTTGGGGTCACTCAGCATAGCCTCCCAACTTAGACACATGGCTTTAATATTCCTGTGTGAGTCGTACGACACTCTTACTAGGCACTCTCTAATGAGATCCTCTCGAATATTTGAAACTAGAACCATTACAGCAGAGATGAATAGAATATTCAAACATAATATTTGTTATTTTATCCCTAATATTTCATGTATATTAAGAGAAAACTCAAATTTGGGATATTTATAGATAGGGTATCTCCTCGATTACAACAATTAATTATGTGAATTATATTTTAATTTTATAATGTTAATGATTTGAGTTTACCCACTTGTAACCTCGACCATGTTGATGTATGAGGTCCTTTTCTATAGGAGAGCACCATAGGATGAAACCAATTGGTTCCCACTATAACCAAATGTTATTGAAAACTACTTCATTGCATATAGTTCAATGATATCTTTCCAACAACAAAAATCACCTCAAATGAAGTTCATATGCAAACGTTATGATCATTCAAAGTTCAAGTCAAACAGGGAAAAAGTCAAGGTGACATGTGTCACCACTGGAAGGGTGACATGTCACATGACCATACATCCGTACAATGTTGATGTTGCAACACCATGGAGCACCGCATGGAACACTGTACAATTGACTGGGCATGTGACAAATCATATTGTAGATATGTGTAAATGTGTTGAACCTGCACATAATAGATCTAGCTAAACAATAATACACACATTTGCAGAGAGAATTGGAGAAAGAAGAACAAGGAGAGAAAGAATGAAAGAATTCTCATTAACCGTATTCCACACTCAAAGAGTGAATAATTTACAATAGATATATGATACATGAGTAACTAATGAGCCATAGTGGTGGTATAGAGTGATATAGACACACACCAGTAGTTATGGGAGTGAATTGTCACCTATTCTAATCTCTCAGGCAGTTACGGGAGTGAACTGCCACCTAGCTGAGTTAACTAGTCAATCAGTCTTCAGTTAACTGACTGAAACGGAGTGTAGTGAGGAGTAGATCAAGAAATCAAGGGTAATGCACCAATATGGTGATGAAACCAAGGAAAGTGTTAATTAGCATGGTGATGATCCCAATGTTGCATGGTGACAAAACCAATGCAACATCTAGACTCAACTCAACTAGTCAATTTGAAGTGTCAACTGAAGAGAATATTCTCCAGGTGGAATATTCTCCCCTAAAATATATAAGACTGGATAATGACTAATTATGAGTAATAAACAAGGAAAAACCTTAGGAAAAATAAATCATAGGTGCATGTGAAGTAACTTCAACACCCCCCCTGAACATCGCTATGGTGAAAATAAAGAATGGGTCCTAGAAACAAAGCCATGTTAGGTACTCAAATACAAATGATACACTGAACTAAACGACGAAAGAGGGAAAACCTCATGGGAAACCCCCCCCCCCCTCAAACTACAATGCATAAAAAAAATGAGAAGGAACAAAAAACAGTTGATAAGCAACCATGTCCTTCACTCTAAGAAGACCTCGCAACTGTGCAAGTTTGTGCTCGTTGAATATTTTGTTGAAGATGTAGATGTATGCATAGATATGATGAAGTATATGCACCATTGATATGTCCACACATATCCACTTTATCTTATTGTAATGAAAAATATCCAAATAAAGTTTGGATGAAATTTTGAAAACTGTGTGGCCGTTTCTGGAAAAACACTGAAATTTTGTTGATTTTAAAACAATCATAACTTCACTTCCCAGACTCTGTTTCAGATGATTTTTTTTTAAATTGGATATTTCCCCAAGAGGAATTCAAATATCCAATTTGTTTCTACAAATTGTGCTCAGAAAATATCATACTGGAGTCTAATTTGCGCGGCTCTCTTTTTGTCTCCTGAGATGCATGCATGATGCATGCAAAAGTGTCTGCATGTGACTAATGAAATGCATGCCATATATCTTCCACATGAATTTCAGAAAAGAAATATGAAATGGAGTAGAAATCATCTTCAATTAATGGAATACAAATTTATGCAAATACTTTTGTAGAAGACTCTTCATAATAAGAGGCTTGATCTTCTGATGGCTTCTCTTCTGGCTCTATCTTTCCAATATCTTGCATGAAATATTCACAATCTTCTTTGTTCCCAAATAGAACCTCCAATCTAGTCCATAATTAATTTGGAGTGAAGTCTTGTATGACATCACATACTTGGTGGACAATTTCTGGAGAAATAGTCAAGCATATAAATCCTATGGCCATATCTTGTCTATTGAGAAAGTCATTTTTCTCATCGATGGAATCATGCTCTACTTCCATTGCCATGGTTATTTGGTATAAGCCTCTACTTATGAGAATAAGTAGAATATTTGGCTTCCACTCCAAATAATTATGAGGTGTGAGAAGTATTATCGGTGAGTAAAACATATATTCCATCTTTTTTGCATTCCTCAATCTTCAGTACCTGCAAAAATAATTTGGTGTAGATTTTGCCTAGCAATATGTCGGATATGATACCATGTAAATGTGTTGAACTTGCACATAATAGATCTATCTAAACAATAATACACACATTTGCAGAGAGAATTGGAGAAAAAAGAAGAAGGAGACAAAGAATGAAAGAATTCTCATTAACTGTATTCCACACTCAAAGAGTGAATGATTTACAATAGATATAGGATACATGAGTAACTAATGAGCCATAGTGGTGGTCTACAGTGATCTGGACACACACCAGCAGTTACGGGAGTGAACTGCCACCTAGTCTAGTCTCTCAGGCAGTTACGGGAGTGAACTGCCATCTAACTGAGTTAACTAGTCAATCAGTCTTCAGTTAACTGACTGAAACATAGCGTAGTGAGGAGTAGATCAAGAAATCAAGGGTAATGCGCCAATATGGTGATGAAACCAAGGCAAGTGCACATTAGCATGGTGATGATCTCAATGTTGCCTGGTGACAAAACCAATGCAGCATCTAGACTCAATTCAACTAGTCAATTTGAAGTGTCAACTAAAGAGAATATTCTCCAGGTGGAATATTCTCCCCTAAAATATAGGAGACTGGATAATGACTAATTATGAGTAATAAACAAGAAAAAAGCTTAGAAAAAATAAATCCTAGGTGCATGTGAAGTAACTCCAACAAGATGAGTTTGCACCAATTATATATTGACACGTGGCACAAATAGACCAATAAGACACTGCCACATGGAAGCCTCTCATTGACCTTGTATGGTTAATTTTATCAAAAATATAGGGGTCGACGGGGGTTGAACCTGTGACCTCCCATAACCTTAGCAAACAACCTTTGTCATTACGCCATCGCATTGATTCTTAACCGTATGGGGCATAAATTATATTTAAAGTTGTATAATAGTTGTAACGTGCGGAAAAAGGACTGAGGAATAAGTCCTCGACCTATTTCATAAGCATTTCTATGTAGCCATGTACCATATCCCACTGGGCTATTTAAACTATATGCCAAAAATAACATAACAACCAACATACTATTTAATGTATGGGTTAAAACAAAGCGCCAACAAAAGAGAGGATCGCAGGGGATTGAATCCATGACCTCCTCCATATATATAACAAACATTTTAACCAATGCTCCACTGACACCTTATGTTACTTGATTCTGCCAAAATTAGAATTAAGTTGCCCACAATTTCGGTCATAGGTTAGGGCCCACGACCTATTTAATGGGCACACAGATCATGGATTGCACACAGTCCAAGGAAGACACACATCTTGAGGTGGAACTGATACTGAGGAGGAGGTACAGTATGGATAGTGCATAGATTTGTGTGCCAAAGATTGCCTAAGCTTTTGGTGTTGCATAGATTTGCATGCCATGAGGTACTTTGTCCAAACATAGGCATGCTTATACTCATTTTTCTCGTTTTCTCGAGAGAAGTACGACGGTGATGCTATTTTTGTGTTAAGATGTTTTCTTTTGATGCAAGATCATCGCCAGCAAATCCACATGGGATGACAACACAACGCCTAGTGCACCTTTTGAGTAAAATTTTAAATTTTGAAAGATGGTGTATCTCAGAGAACTTTTGAGTAAATGATGGATCAGAAAAGTTTTAAATGATCGAAGGTTGAACGATCGTGTCAAACTAGGGGAGATCAGATCGTCCTTGAGTTATTTGATTTTGGGGTGGATCTAATGATTCACCTTAAATTATTTGTCACAGACATTTATTGTAATAGGACTAAGTAGTTATAAGCTTTTATTTCGATCAGATAGGTAGTTGGAGGGAACCCTAGAGGACCTCTTGTATTAGTAGATGCATTGTATGCATGAATAGGGCTGCTACAGATTGTTAGGAGATAGTTGTCATGAATGTAAATTGTTTTTATCAGAGTTATAGCCATCTACACTTGAATGAATATAACATAGGGATATTGACCCAACATATGGTGTTGCTATTGTTTACAGTTTCCCCATTATTTTTCGTTTTCATGAATGAATGAGTTATGCTATTGAGTATATGAAACTGTGAAGTATTTGGATAAGTTTCAATTGTTTCTCTTCATTGAGTTCATGCAAGGTGTGCATACAGTGCGCAAGGAGTCCGTTGACAGAGTTTGTTTCAACTCAGAAGCTCAGAAGAGATAGTGTGAAACTTCTATTTGCAAGGAGTGTAAAGGGACTACTACAAGGTGTGCACAGTCACCCGCAAGAAGCTAAGTCTTACGTAAGACTCTGTTGCAAGGAGTGCACAAATTCGAAGTTCGACTAAGTGTCGAAGTATCCTTATGAGGAGTCAAAGGGTTCAAGAAACAAAGCTCAAGAGAGATAGTGAGGAAGAATCTTCAAAGGGAGTGAAGCTTTGAAGGTTTCACGAGTTATCGGTCAAGATCCGCCCAGGAGGGAGCGAGATCGTTCCATATCGTTGGATCTGGGAAAAGTGCACGATCTTTAAGTTTCTGTGTGCAAACAAGAGTGAGGATTCTCCGAAGTCCCGAAGAGGTTAGGGATCGTCCATCATCCAGAGGGACAGGTGGCATAAGATCTGCAACTTCGGGTGAAAACACTCCAGAAGAAAACGAGCGTGCAAGAGTTGAAACTTCTGAAGCCCGAAGAGCCGAAGCAATTTGCAGTCATCGATCTGTGGGGGACATGCATCGAAAGATCGTCGACTTCGGTTAAAAGCACTCCAAGAGAAGGTAAGTGCAAAGGAGTTGAAACTCCCGAAGCCCGAATAGCCGAAGTGAATCGTAGTCGTCAGATCCAGAAGGGCATGTGGCAGAGACTCATGAACTTCAGGTGAAAACACTCTGGGAGTTGAAATTCCCGAAGCCCGAATAGCCGAAGTGGTTTGTAGTTGTCGATCTGTGGGAGGCACGCGTCGACAGATCGTAAACTCTTGGTGAAAGCACTCCAAGAGAAAGCGAAGATGGAGAGGTTGAAACTCCCGAAGGTTGAAGTCTCGAAGTGGACCAGAGGTGTTGATTTGGGTGGACATGTGGTGCCAGATCCAAAACTTTGGGTATAGAGTACTCTGGGGAAAAACGAAAGATGGAACATCCCGAACTCCCGAAGCGCAGAGTCCCGAAATAGATATCGACCGTTGGTTGCGAAGGGGGACGTAGATTGTTGATCTGGTCCCGATTAAAAGTTCTAAAGTCACGAAACCCCAAGAGGTTAATCCCCAGGTCACATGCAAAGAAGGTCTAGAGGAAGGAGCTAGCACCCATTAGTGTGAGATTTGGAAAAAGTGCTAAGAAACCAGGGTCGGCGGGTACCCGTCGATCTGTGAATGAAAATCGACGGTGGGGAATCATTGCGGAGCAAGGAGGTGAAATTAGCGGACTTGCTAGTTCATAGCCCGCAATTCACTAACATTGTTGATCACGTCGGGAGGGGGGGTTAATGACAACAATTAGATCGAGTTAGGCGAGTACTTTTCTGATTGCAGAGATTGAGCCCTCCGATAAAGAATGAGCACGTTGGTGCCACACAATCACTATGAGTCGTCGATCGATTAACAAATCGGTAATGACTGGATCATGACCATGAAAACCTGAGGGACGATGAAAGACGATGAGACCAGAGTGAGGAGGATACCATACGACCCGCGCCTCGGGTGATAACAAGGCATGTGTTTGATTCAGTTTGAGACCAGTAAGGTCTCGAGGAGTTAATCCAGCTCGAGGAGATTAGGATCCTTGACCGAGAGGTCGTGCAGCCCCGAGGGAGAGTAGGGGGGTCTGCACCATCTTTGAAAGTCTTAATCTAGATTGTCATTAATGAGCGCCATAGTGCATCGTTTGGCGTGTAAAGAGGGTAAAATTGAGCCAGTTCAACATATGCTCGACTTTATACTCATTTTTCTCGGAATTTCGCAAGGAATTCAATGGTAAACTCTATATTTAAGTTTGAGTAGTGGAGATGAAGATATTCCTTCAAATTGGATTTGTAAGTCCATATTGTATTGTAATTTGAGATTATGAGAAACAATCTCACTCTTTGAAGGGAATTCAAAGATATAACACATCAATATTGTATATTTAAGTTCTTTTATTTTGAGTTATCTCATAATTCTTCAAGTTAATAATCATTTTATGAGATTTTGAATAATAGAGAAATCATCATTTTTCTGCAAATCACCTCAATACGATCAAGAATTATTCTTGATCAAATTAGATGCTAAAATGAGTTTTTAAAGATTAAGATTTGTATATGAGGATTTTCGGATTAAAAACCAACACTAACAAGTTAAAAGAGAGATTCAGGGTGACACTATCGACTCCACTGCCATTATCTAGCCCCTTAAATGGTCCTTTCGGACATATGGGGTTCTGAACCAACGAAGAGTTAAATGACAGACAGACTGCATAAATACAACTTGTAGCGATTTTAAGCAGCCCACTATGATTAATCATAAAAACCGTTCCCAACAAGGCATATGCAAGGATTCTCTCCTCAAGCAGTTATCATCACTTTCATACGAGGAATCTTTACTTCCGGGAAAAGTAGATATGAAAAGCATTGTTCTACGTCTGACATTATAACCACTAATGATTTATGAAAATATTTTCCATTCTCTTTTGAAATTCGGAGGGAGCATTATTAAATCCGAATGGAAGGAATTTCCGTTGATATTGATCATGTAGGACTACGAAAGCAGTTTTGTACTTGTCTTTGGCTTCGATCCCAATTTGGTAGAAACCAGAATTAAGATCAAATTTACTGAATATGGTACATCCTGCAATCCTTTGCAACAAGCTTGACTTATTTGGGACAGGATATCTTACAGGCTGCAAGGCTTTATTCAGAGGCTTAAAATTTACAATTAGCCTAGGTTTGCCTCTTTTTATTTCAGAATGTTTATTAACTACAAATGCACGGCATGCCCACAGGATTTTGGATGGTTCAATAAGGCCTTTTGACAGAAGATCCTGTATTTCTTTTTCATAGAACTTTCTTTTCGAATGGGCTCATGAGAGTTGTTGAGGCTTTCTGTGGAACTGGCCTAGAGTCTGGGTTAAAAGGAAGAGAAACAAAATGTTTCTCTCTAGTCCAAAATGCGTTAGAGCTTTCAGATGTACAATATTTTTCAATTTTAGCAGAAATTTCTAAAAGGGCTTTGTCTTTGTGAAATTTTGCATAGGCTACGCCTCACTCCATTTTTTTATAATTCTGCTAGAGGTACCTGAGTAGGATTAGCTCTCTTTGGTGGAGGCTTGCATATTGGATGACTTTGGTAAAACAAAGGGTATGAGACTATTCTACAATTTATAGTGCATTTAAAAATCATATTTACAGAGTCTATACAAACAGGATTGACTCTGGTGATAAACTCGGATCCTAGAATGCAATCTTCTCTACTGCTATCTAATCTATTTAAAGTAAATGCATCTTTTTGACCTTCAATTATGATGGGAAAATATGGAACTTTGCCAAGAAGCTTCACAGGACTTCCTTCTATTGCAATTCCTTATTCCTTGGTCTGTTGTGCTCTCCCAATAAAGCGTACGAATGGCATTTCCTTTTGCTAGATTCATCTTACAACCAGAATCTAACATGCAATCTAACTAGTAAGGCTTATGCCATGGTGGAAAGAACCAAACCTTTATATATAGCTTGGGTCCATAAAATTGTCTTAATGAAGGTTCTTCATGCTGTTTTTCTTCTTTCTCTTCTTCGCTTCTTTTTGGAAACATAAAATGTTGGACTTTATGCTTTTCTGGACTTTGCGAAGCTCTGGTTTATTCTCTGTCATTTTCTTCTTCTGAAGAAGGGTCAATTTCACACATTGTAACCTCCAACATATTCTTCAAATCATCAATTTCTCTAATCAATTTTCTGAGACTATTTTGTTTATCATTTGTTTGCAGTTAAGGAGTTTTTCTTTATCTTTCCTGAATTGTTTTTTGTCTTCATGATGATATGGATATTCTATGTATAAATCTACTGGATTGTACGCTGCTGGATTTCTCTTTAGGGATTGAGATTATGTTTCTTCTTTTATTGATTCTGCTTTTATTTGTGCCACGATCCTTTCCTTTTCTTCGTTAAGATATTTCCAGAGTTGGAATCTCAGATAGTTCTTTGTCTATTTCTGCAACTCTTTGTTGCAGATTTACTTCTTTACTTTTCTGGATTGAAAACATCTAGAATGAGAATTTAAGAGAGCCATCACATCCCCTAAATTTGATACATAAAACTTTGGTCCTTTTAAAGTTTCTCTAAAAGATCTATTCGTTTTTCTTTTCACTGTTATTTCATGAGTGATGTTGTTACTTACATTCCAAATATTCGAGATGAGGTTATCTGAATATGAGAAATCTTTTATTTATAAAGTATACCTTCTATAATATGCATTACTTAAAACGGCAAGGCCTCTCTCAGGCAACCATTTGTGCTTGAATGATTATTTGGTCATGGATCATTTTCAATCCCTTTTGATACATAAAAGTTTTAGTACTTTAAAGTTTATCTAAAAGATTTATTCATTTTTATTTCCTTC